>CABHPP010135568.1:0-47412 GCA_902168425.1 Peromyscus attwateri
GGGGTGCAGGTTTGGCTTTGTAAAAACCATTGGAATGGATACTGGCCTGAAGTAGAAAGGGGCGCTCCCTGGGCCAACTCTCCAAACAGCATGTGGTGTTTCATCTGCTTTCCTAAGAAGCAACATCTTGATTTCTAGCCTGGGTTGGATCATCTGACCTTCACATTTACAGGAGGCCATTAGGGCTCTGTCAATATTACATCAGCCTAGAGCTTGACCCTTAGCTCCAGAAGGTGGTTAGAGATGCTGAGGTGGAAAGGGTGAGTAGGAAAGGAGTTCATGGGAAACTGAGAACAAACCAGGGCACTGCCTCTTCCTCTACAGCCGTGGGATTTAAGAAAGAAGAGAAGCTTAGTAGGCAGCATGCTGGGAGACATGCAAGCAAGCTAAGACCATAAAAACTCTCCCAGGAGGAACCAAAGATGGTGAGGCAGCAAGAACATTCTGGATCCAGGATAAGCTCTTAATGTGGGAGCTGATGGAAGCAAGAGTTTGAAGTCATGGTGGTCCTTTGGGGTACAGGGATGGTCCTTCAGCATGACACCTCAACCCTATGTTGAGCCAGACACGGGGACTTGGGGATCAATGTGTAACCTGTCCTTCCTGGGCTCTGCTGCTCACTTCTCAGGCTCCTCCCGTGAGTGGAGGCAGAAACTGACTCTAAGAGCACACTAAAGACTCTGGAAGGAGGTATGGGAAACTGTGGACCCAGCTGAGCTCAGGCCTGGGTTTCAGGACTTCCTGGGGCTCATTTAAGTCTGATGGTAACTAGACAGGAAGCCAGAGCAAATGTCCTGCTGGGGAGCTGGGATGAGAGCTGACATACTCAGCTGCTGCATGCTGTAGTCAGCCCTTGAGCTGGACATGGAGCTGTGTTGGGAACTGTCAGGTAGGTCCTAGTGTGTGTCACCTTTCAGGGGCCCCCTCTGAGGGTGCTTGTCACCAAAGAACCCTCCTGAGAAGTCTGAGAAGACTCCTGAGTCTGTCTCTATAGGTGACATTCTAAGAGTACTGGTGACTTGACAAGATGACACCCTCCATCCTCCTCACTTTCCTGCAGGCCACCACCTGTCCTTTCACAGCCCTGGTGTCAGAGCCCATTTGGTATCAGAAGACACAAAGCAGAGTCACTCCTTGCTCTAGCGGTGAATCACAGACAGCTTGGGGGACCAGGTGGCCCCCGCTCCCAGTAGCAGCATCACTGCCATGTGTACCTGTCAGTCATCTGCTCAAGTCTTTGTTTCCTTGGGCCACCTCACTCCTTGACACTTTAAAGCCATAGTCCCCAGAGCAACTGCCAATTGCTGTCATTCACCAAATAAATAGAACTTGAAGTCATCCTTGGCCCTGGGAGTGTGGGACATGGCATGCAGAAGTCTGTCCCCAAAACCTTGTATCTCATGATGAATGTAACCTCCATGAGTAAGAACATGCTCTCGAGGCCTCTCCAAGTATTCCTATACATGTGTGTTCACAGTCTGCCATGACTACACCAAATCCAGGGGCTAGAGCATCTTGGAGGAAGGAGTCAGTAGGCATGGATGAGTGGGATGGGGCCTCTGAATGCAGGAAGATGGCCTTCCAGATGTTTCCTTCCCTCTGGCTGGGGGTGGCCATCATGCATGTTTGTTGAAGCTCACTGTCCTTTGCATCTGTAGTTGACTAAGGCTGCTTCAGTATCATGACTGGATGTAGACTTGGGATACCATCTAGATATTACCTACCCGTCAGAGCCCAGGAGGAGCTGAGGGCTGAGGTTGGGGCCTTGCCTGCTCCTCCAACCTGCTGCTGTGATGGGGAAGCTGTACCCACTTCCTCTTCTTCCAGATCACCAAGGCCAGAGAAGAGCAGGACTCTGGGTTTCATGTCCTTGGTTCATGTATGGATGTGGGGTGTCTGGGGACTGGGCAGTGGAGACAAGAGAATGTGATTGAGCTGGACACGCTGCATGGTACTAGTCTACTTCCAGTTCAGAAATGGGGTCCTCACTACACTAGTGTCCCCTCTTGTAGAAGCAACAGCCGGGGACCTGGTGGGGGAACCCTGGAAGGGAAACTCTTACTCCGTAGACCATGGATGCTGCTGAGTGACATAGGGAATGCTTCTGAGTCTGACTCTCACTCCATCCTGGATCGCTGATGATGGGAACAGAGCCGAGGATGCTGTCACCTGGAGTTCATTAGAGAATCAAATCAGTACCCTGCAGGTGGTGAGAGGCATCGTGAGACTTCCTGTGGGATGGCAGCTGCCCTGTGCCGGGGGTTGGGGGGCAACTAACACAGGCTCTGATGCTCCTGTGTACTATGGGGAAATATGTGCTGCAAATTGGAATGGGTATCCATTAGCACCTAAGGAAGAAGCAAAAGGCTACCCTGGGTCCTGCTCCTATTCAAAGTAACAATGAACTACCTGGGTGCCAGGGCTCTGCAGGCACCTCTGGGCTAAATCACAGCTCACCAGATTCCTGCACAGGACGGTGAGCAGGGAACTGGGCAGTTGCTCACCTGTGCAACGACCAAACTCTAAGGAGTGTTCATAGCTAGGAGTGAAGGGTGAGGAGGTGTGTCACAGTGAGGGGTGAGGATGTGGGGGACCAGACATTCATTTGTTCAGCAGGGAAGTCAAGATGCCTGTGATGTGTGGTTGAGCAGGGGTAGCCCCAGGCATCTGGCCTGAGCTCCCTTGGGGAGAGTTTACCACCCTGGAAGCTGCCTATGAGCAGTGCCAAAAGTACCACGTGAGGTAAGAAGCAGGTGGCAGATGCTGTTCTGCAGCCTGCTCTTGCTTAACAGAGTCACATCCCAATTTAGCTCTCCTCAAGAAAACTATCCACAGGCCAGAGGCTACCACCATCATCACCATTACTATCGGCATGTATTATCACCACAACCATTGCTATCATCATCACTATCATCACCATCTATAAACACAACCATCATCATCACCATCATCATCACCACCATCATCATCACCATCACCATCATCACCATCATCACCAACCATCATCACCACCATCATCATCACCACCACCATCATCATCATCATCATCATCACCATCACCATCATCGTCATCATCACCATCACTACCTCCACACTTCAGATATCACTATGGCCAACATGATCATCACTATTGCCCGCCAATGCCATCATGTTATCACTGCATCATCTATCGTCCCCACCATCCCCACAGACTATTACCTCCTCAGCCATTGCTATCTTCCTGCCTTAAACCATCACCCCTCATAACATAATCTTGACCATGACCATGCAAGGTCACAATCATTTCCACAACTGTGCTTCAAATGATGTAAAGGTTCTTTATAATTGATACACAATATTTCTTCTTAATGATGCTTTTTATACTAACTGGAAGTCCCCCTGGGGGAATAAGTGTTCACCCCAGAGATGAAGAGGGGTTTCCACTCACAGCACATGATAATCTGCTGAAGGCTGTCTGGAAGCAGCCTGACCTACGAAGTTTTCATCTCCTCCTCCAAGGACCGGCTTGGGACACTCCTGAGAGGAAGGTGCCACCTCCATCCCCATTGCTGAGTACAGATGAGGCTCTGTGTGACCTGTGCTGCCCTATTCAGGGTATCCTCCTGAGCTCTGGAGCTCCAGTTCATTGGACAGGGTGACTGGGAGTGTGTGGCTGTGTGAGGGGTTGGCCATGCCCACTCCTGGCAATTGAAGCCAGAAGGAGGCCTCTCACTAGCAGGTTGAAAGGATCATCTTGGCTGGGAAAGGCAATTCTCCTCCCTGTGGGGGACTTGGGGCCATCTGCAGCCTTTATTGATCCATTTTAACAGTTGAGCAGGTCCTGCAGGGCTCATTAGATGATGCTCAACACTAGACTTACTTGGTCTGGTAAATTCTGGATCATTTTCTCTCAAGCTAATGCTGCTTAAAGGGTGGGGACTGTGGCCTCCTTCCTGTCTAATGCTGTAGGATTTGGCCCTCATCTGTCTCTCATCGCTCCACATGCACCTGAGTCTTCAGGGCCCACCTGAGCCTCTAATAATCATCTCATGTGGGGAGTACTACATACCAGTTACCCTTGATGCCATGTGTCCCTCAGGGATCCATGAATACATACACTCTGTAGCTGCTTTTTCTTGTCACAGTCACCAACTATCTGATTAGAAGCATCCAATCAGAGAGAACGTTTATTTGGATCACAGTTTGAGGGTACAGCCATCCTGGTGGGGAGTCATGGCGGCAGGACCGTGAGGCAGCTGGTCACATGGCATCTACAATAAGGAAGCAGAGAGGTGAATGCTGGTGTTCAGTTTGCTACCCCCTTTTATTCAGTGGGAGATCCCAGCACACGGGATGATGCTGCCCACATCTGGGCTGTGTCTTCCCACCTCTCTGGAAATGCACTCCCAGGCAATGCAGAGGTGTGTCTCCTGGGTAATTCTAAACATCATCAGGCTGACAATCAAGACTGATCATCAGGAGCAATTGTCGAACTGTCTCTAAAGGGGCTAGTCATTTGTCAAGGAGGCTGTGGCTTTGCCCTGGAACCCAAGGGACTTGTCTATGAGATTTTTTTCCATTTCGATTCAGCACAGGTTCCATAGAGTCTCCCATCTGCCACAGGCACTTTAAGCCCTGTTGGAGCATAAGGATCACACATTTCTGGAGGCAAACTGTTTATCCTGCAGCTCTGGTCAGCCAGTAAGTTTCCACCCAGCCTTCAGTATGTTCTACTATGGGTTCCTTGAGCAGGGGCTAGGGCCTTGTGCCTATCCAATGATGGCTGAAGGGAGGGGGAAACTTATTATTAACCTGTAAAGGGAACACCTTCACATCCCTGGATCAAGAACCTGGGTCTTCAAGATGTTGTATGCCATCTTTGGTATACCTAGGTCTTGGAATCTTAACCTGTGAGAGGAACACCTTTGAATGCCCTGGATCAGGACCCTGGGTCTTCAAGAGGTTGTATGCCATCTTTGGTATTGATGGGTATTCTTGCTCCAATTCTGTCACTATGGAGTCACTCATTTGTCTTGTCTCTACACTTCTTTGAACTGTGACACTGCAATTTATGTTATTAGAAGGAAGAATTGTTTCTCCTTGAACATGGGTGGCCTTGTGGTGTACTTTGATGGATGGAACATCACGAGTGACATTGTCCCTGTTCTATGCCTGCTTCCATCCTTCTCTTGGAACACTGTCTCCTCTACACGAACAAGCCATGCTGTCCCATGGGAGGTGACACCACAGGAAGCAGGTGAGCCAGGCCAAGAGAGAGAGGCCAGCAGAATCAGCCAGCTGGCCCCGAGGTACCAACAGTCACATCTGATTGATGCTTGAAGCCATGAAGCTTTGGAATGCTCAGCTGTAAGGCAATGGCTTGTGATTGGCAGCTCAGGAGACAGTTCAGAGTATGTTCCCAAGGAAGAGAGTCTTTATTCAAAGGGCTGGGGGCTGTAACTTGCATTGGTGTCTCAAGTCAGACTTTGTTCTCCAGACCTAGAGAGTATCTCACTCTCTGTCTCTCTCTAGCTCCCTGTCTTTCTTGTATTGATCATCTGTTAATCATACAACATTATCTATGTATTATCTATTAATCATCTATCAATATCTATGTACCTATCTATTCTGTAATCTATCAATCATCTATCATTATCCATTTATCTGCCTATATCATCTACCAGTGACCAATTAATCATCAATCAATCATTATTATTTATCTAATCTATCATCTATCTGCCCATGTATCACCTACCATGTATCTATTAATTATCTGTCAATCGATCATTATTTATCTATCATCTATGTACTAATAATCTGTATCTATGTATCTATATGTCTATGTATGTATGTATGTATGTATGTATGTATGTATCTATCTATCTATCTATCTATCTATCTATCTACAATCTATTTGTCTACACCATTATTGTGGCTCCTAGCAATGCATCCATCTTATAACTAAGTCTTCATCAATATGTTCCTGAAACCCCAAATCTTATAAATCAATAATAAGAGTGAATGAGAGTTTAATTTATTCCTGAATAAGCAAATGAGCCAGCAGGAAATGGGAGCTGCAGATCTGAAGAACAAGTCAGGCCCAGGGTTCATAGTCCAGCAGGAGAGGCCCGGGTGTGTTTGCAAGGTTGGTTGGAACCTGCTTAGTGGTACATAGGATAATGAAACCCTTGCCTTTGGGGCTGTCTTCTCCACTGGGCTGCAGAGCCTCTCCTTGTGTCCAGTGTATATAGGATTTAGTCCTAAACTTCCAGATGAAGATGATCTGAGCTTAGGGCCAATAGGAGCTGCTGGGTAAATAATGACCAAGAGGCAGGCTTACCAGAAGATTCTCCAGCCAGACACTAGCAAGGCAGATCTCTGTGGTTGTTTTTTTCCACACTTGGGATAAAGTTGTTGATAAGGTGACCATATGATGTTCTGGTCTACAATAATCCTAGGTAACTACTCAAATATTAATAGGCTTAGAGGCTTAGAGGATTTTCATAACCAATAACCTGTGAAACCACTGACCAAAGCAGCATGGCTCTAATTACTGGCCAGAGGAGTGGGACCTGAGATCTGCTCTGGCCTCAGGAGGAGATGTGACGTCCTGAACTGGAGGTCATTAGTATATTACTCTTTAATCCTGGATCCAGGAGCTCTAACCTTATGACTGTGTGGCAGGAGGCTTTCTAATAAAGAACAGTGAGATACTCTCTCGCCTGCCTGTAAGAGTCAATCCAGTGAGCCTGTCCATCACCTAGACGGGATAGGACAGAGTGCTTGCTCTGACGACTTTAGAAATGGTTGTATAAAACCTTGGGGACTGGGGAGATGGCTTGGTGGGTAGGAGTGCTTGTTATATAGGCAAGAGGATCTGTATTCAACCCCCCAGTATCCCTATAAAAAGCCGGGAATGGCCATGTGTGCCTGTAATCAGTCGGTCTAAACAAAATGGCAAGCTCAAGTTCAGTGAGAGACCCTGCCTCAAAAAAATAAAGTGATGTGGAGAGAGACAGAGAAGGAGATTAACATCCTCCTTTGGCCTTCATATATGTCTACATACATCACACACAAACACCACACAGAAATCACTTGTGTGTTCATATGCTCTCTCTCTAGCTCCCCCAATACACATATACTAAATAAATAAATAAATAAATAAATGTAAGTACAAGAGGAAGGTTAAAATGGAAATAAGTTAAAGCCTGTCTTATGTGTGGGTCAGTATGATGGCCCTTCTGGCTGCAGCTCGTTCTCACTCTTGATGGACCGTTCCACCTCACTCTGGAATAAACAGCCCATCTTCCCCTCGACACAGTGCGTCTTCCCTGAATCCTTTCAACAAATCCCACAAGGACTGGTGAGCCAAGGGGAGTCCAGACTAAGATCCTGGTAACAATAAGGGTACAGGAGAGACTCCATAGGTGACTGCTGGTTTTGCCCGCGCCTTGAGGGTTCAGTTCTGGGTTTGCTCTTCCCTGGGAAGGGGAGGTGGGGACAGCTTCTCTGTTACTAGGAAGGGGGCTCAGTGTCTTCTGTTATTACCACTCCGTCCATTGCCTTACTTTCTCTGTATTATTTTTGTTCGATTTATTTATTTTATGAGTGTTTTGCCTGTATGCAGGTATGTGTGCTGGATATACACCTGGTGTATGCAGAGGTTGGAAGAGGGTGTCAGATGCCCAGGAACTGGAGTTATAGATAATTGTGAGCTGCCAGTGGGTGCTGGGAATCAAACCCCTGTCCTCTGCAAGAGCAACAAGTGCTCTTAACTGCTGAGCCTTCCTTCTCTACAGCCCCAGTTTCTCTCTATTTTAAAACAAATTAGGAAACATAAATTGGTGAAAGATACTGGATTTACTTACAGTTTGGCACAATGGGAAAATATATTTAGTTTCTCTCAGCTTTTTTATAGCAGTGACAATTTTACACAAAAGACTAACAGAGCCAGAAAGCAGAATGTGTTCATTTACCTGTGAGGTGCGCCAGCGGAGCTGTGAGATTCTTCTTGCTTGACAGGTTCCTCCTCTGGCTGCACCAGGGTTTTCCTCTCCACAAGCATGAGATTTCCAGGGAAGTTCTCATTCTTTAGTGCGCATTGTTTTAAGGGCTTTGTTTGAATAGTGTCACAGGCAGCAGGGAGGGGCACAAGTGTCTGTCCTTAGAATATCCTCGCCCCCACCCCCACCGCCAGGGCTTCAGCACAGTGACACCGGGAAGGAAGGCAAAGGTGACCTTCTGTTCCAGTCATCTGGGCAGAGTTAACACCCAGCCCCACCCTGTTCTGATGAAGCCCTGGATCTCATGGGTCAGAGAGCAAGGACGGTGAAGCGGCTATGCTGGCCACCCCCTCAATGGAAAGGGCATTGTAAGAAATCAATCTGATGGTTCATTTTCAAAAGTGCCTCTATCCACTGTAGACCCAAACACCAGAGCCTGACAGAGTCCATTAGTCCAGTTATTCACCCACCCCGACTCTGCTGAGTTACCTGTCTCTCACACACAAAGCGGAAATTAAGGGCAGAGACTACTCACAGTCAAGCTTGCCTAACGACCTACAGATGTGGTCATGCACCTGGTGAGCTTTAAAACAAGGGTAGAGATGAACACATCCATGCCTTTGTTGAGCAAATGACAGCTAAACATCAGAGGGAGTAAAGACTGTGCCCTCCTGATCACCAAACCAACAAGGAGAGAGCAGAAGCGTTGTGGATTAGAGCTGTAATGACTGTTGTCTGTGTTCAGTCAGTAAGGCTGCTTTTCTAAGTTGATGCCCAGCTTTGTAAAGTCCTAAAATAAATTCACCACCCCAGTACTCTTATTATGAAGGGAGGGTTAACAGACAACTTGGCCAAAGAGGGGGCGTGGTGTTCCAATTTCTCCTCTGTGTGGTTAGTTTCCCAACCACACTTCTGTGGATCCTTCTCAATACCCCAAGGTTATAGACAAGGTCACCTAAACATGTTTTGAAAATTCTGGATGTGCTTTTTGGACACACTGTAAGGGTTTGGTCTTTAATTACGTCATCAGCCTTTGCCGGTTTCCCAGCCTAAAAAGCGGGTGGGCGCTCTGTTCCCTCTCTTCTCTTCCTTTCCGCTCCCTTCTCTCGGCGGGCCCCCTCTTTCTCTCCCTCCCCCTCTTCTGTCTCGCTGTCTCTCTGTTTCTCTCTCTCCTTCTCTCTCTGTCTCTCTCTTCCTCTCTCTCCCTCTCCCCCTCCCAATAAAGCTCTAAAAGGTTAACCATGGCTGTGATTCTTTCAACCAGCACGCTCCTCCGCCGGCATGGCCACCGCGGGCGGTGACCAGCCAGCCAGGGGGGCAGCGCCGTTTAACCAGCGCCATAGCTTAACCAGCGCCGCATATAAAAAATATAACCAACACACACAGCTTCCGCTACCACAGGGCAGGTCTCCCAGCGAGACCTGGTCTCAGGCCTTTCTGCCGTGGCCCAAGAAGAGGCTGAGGGAGCCTGAGGAAATCGGAGCAGCATCACGTCAGCTGACCACTAGAATATCTCCCTCACACCATCCCACCTTGACTGAGACCCAGACGTTAGCACATGGCGGGGGCTGCGGGGGGAGCACCACTTGGATGTACAGCTTCCAGCGCTGTGGGTTGGTGAGTAGGAGGTGTCCTCCCAGAGGAAATCTCAGACCCCAGGAGTCAGGTCGAGGTATGTGTGTGGGTCCTAGGTATCCAGGCTCTAACCAATCAGATTGCTCTCCTCTTCCATGGGGTGAAAAGATATGTGGGGAGGGGATACCCTTCCCCTGGGGTTGCCCACCAAGCCACTGGTCACTCTTACCTCTGCACTACACAAGCTAGCGTCGCTCTACAACCTGCTACGCCCCCAGTCCATCTTGATGCCTGCACCTCTGATGGTATCCTTTAAATAGACCCAGCTTTTAAGTGAACCAAATTCATTCCCAAAGGGAAGTGTGTATACATTAGTGCCCCCAATGACATGGCAGATGCCTTCTCCAGGAATAGAAGACAACTGTAAAGATAAACACAACGACAATAAAGCTGTATCTTCTAATAGCTCCTATCCACCCAGAGCCTGTTTCCTTTTCTCTCCTTGTACCTCCTTCCCCATCCTCTCTTAGCCTTTTATGTCCCACATCTGAGGGGTCTTTCCTCAGAGCCGAACACTGACAGGGAGGCAAAGGCTTCTCAGCCCCCCACTTCGCTCTCTATGTATGTGTGTACGCTCTCTCTGTGTATTTGAAAGGTGTGTTTCTACTTATTCTTTGTTGAAGTGTGACTCTGTTTGAACTGTAAGAGGTATATGCCTCGTCAGTGTCTGAGCCTCAGTGTGGGTCTGATTGTATTAGTCAGCTTTCCATACTGTAACAGAACACCCGAGTTAAGTCCTCTTAACAGTGGGAAAGGTTTATGTTGGCTCATGGGTTCAGTCTGTGATCACATGGCCCAGTGCTCCAGGCCTCTGGTGGTGTGATGGGTGTGCCCTGCTCACTTCTAGTGTCTGGGAAGCAAGATGAAAGAGACAAGGTTGGAATGCCAGTGTCCCTTTCCAAGACACATTCCCCAAACTTACCTCTTTTCTCCAGAACCTCCAGAAGGTTCCACCTCTGCCCCAGTAATGTTACAGGCATGGGACAAAACTTTAACAGGTGGCCCTCTGGGGATGTTGAACATCCAAAGCCACAGCCCTTTCTGTGCCTGTGCCTCAGTGTGTGGTGGATGCCTGTGTGGGGCTTCTGTGTGTACACGTGTGGGCATGCCTGTCTGTCGCATGTGTGAGTTTGGTGTTGTGTAGGTTGGTTGTCTCTCTGTGTGTGGACATGTGTATTCATCTTTATTTTGCATGTGAAGTAACATAGCCATCCCGACAGGACTGAAAATATCTTGAAGGGACACCTGTGTCCTTCCCTCGGGCTCTGAGACTATTGAGACAATGGGTCCCAGGGAACTGGAATTTTCCCAGGAATATTACGCTGAGGGGAGGAAAAAGCTGAAGCCTGGTGCCAGAGAGAGGGGCACCTGTGTCCTGGAAAGAGACACCACACAGTTCTGATAGCTTCTCAGACCACCTTGCTGGAGAGACAGGAACTGAGGCTACGATGGTGAGCAGAACGGCGCCTTGACTGGGACTGCTGAGCTCACACACCTCTTACCTCCCATTTTAACCTCAGCATCATGACCAGAAGATAGACTGGAGGGTGATGGCAGAACTTGTTTGTTCCTCTTCTCCGTGTGACCACATTGAGTAACCCCCCTCTCTCTGCTTTTTACCCCATCTCTTTAATTGGCCTATTGAGGATGGTGGCTGAGCTTGTTAGGGCTGCCAGTTCCCAGGCCTTTCCCTCCAGGGTCTTCTGCCTGTAAGAATGTAATCGTTAGACTCCAGACCAGACCACTGCTCAGGCCACAACATCTGCGGCAGCCTTCCCCTGTCACAGACACTGAGACACCGCCATGAGTCCCCAGAGAACACGCGCTGGATCTTTCACCTGGGGACTGAGTTTCCATCAGAGCTGACACTGGTGGCCACACATCCTGTTCCCCACCCACGTGTCAGAGAGCCCAGCCACAGGCTTATGCTGGGGACCCTCCTCCACCCTCACTTCTCCACGTGGGCCCTGATCCCTCTCTCCAGAGACCCCACGCTGTCTGTCTCTGTTCTGGGGCCTGAATTCTCAGAGCCCTTGCCATGCAGTGTGTCTGTCTGTCTGTCTGTCTGTCTGTCTGTCTGTCTATGGGTTAATGACTTTTAATAAACTCCTCACTCCAACAATCCACCTCAGTTGTCCCTCTTGAAGCCTCATTCAGGACCTGTTACTGCCTCTCCTGTTTCTCCCACACTCATGACAGTTCTAGAAACTTCTGTCTCAACCTTGCACCTGATTTGGCACATCCTGGTCATGATCAATCACCACCTCCCTTTGCCCCAACCATAGACTGAGACTTGCCCCTCACTCTGTGTGTGTATGTGTGGTGCGTATGTGTACACATGTATGTGTGTGGTGTGTGTGTGTATGTGGTGTGTGTGGTATGTATGTATGTGTGGTATGTGTATGGTGTATGTGTGTGGTATGTATGTGTGGTGTGTGTAGTATGTGTGTATGTGTAGTGTGTATGGTGTGTGTGTGTGGTGTGTGTGTGTTTGTGTAGTGTATGTGTAATGGGTGTGTATAATGTATGTGTGGTGTGTGTACATGGTGTGTGTATGATGTGTGTGTGGTATGTGTATGTGGTGTGATGTGTGTGGTGTGTGTGTATAGTGTGTGTGTGTGCAGTGATGTGTGGTGTGTGTATGGTGTATGTGTGTGCAGTATGAGTGTGTGTATGGTGTGTGTGTATAGTGCACATGCATGGTGTGTGTGTGTGTGCAGTGTGAGTGTGTGTATGGTGTGTGTGTGGTGTGATGTGTGTGATGTGATGTGTGTGGTGTGTGTGTGTACACACCCTGGAAGCCAGAAGTCACCTTTTCTGGTGACTGTTTTCGGCTCCACCCTGCCCACATGCTTCTCAGCAGGGAGGGCCACCCTGTGCTGGAGGGCCTCTCTGGTGGCTTGATTTGTCTTCATTTTTAATTTAGCGTTTTGTGCGTCCTCATCTGGGAGGACATCCAACAGGTGGAATGCAGCCTTCGTTTGTCCTTTGTCGTGACTAAGGAGCCGCCGAGTTCATCATGCCGACTCTCATCTTATTAAGGACGACGTTTCTTTTGATTTAAGCGTATTTTTACCTCGCCAAGTGCCGTTAAGGAGGGTGATGGCAAGAGAAAGCCTATTCAAAGCCGCAGTATATTTAGTTTCTTTTCATAAATTGTCTAGATTGCATTTTAAAGGAGTGGAAATTGAATCGAGTCTCTTTTAAATTGCCAAAGCCAATTAGCTGAGAAAGTGTTTAATTGCGGGAGAAAGACTGCGACCTGCAAGCGAGTGAAGCCTTCCTTCTGGAGCCTCGGCAAGTTGTCCCTGCCTCCTCTTCCTCCCAGGTGAGCTGGCCCTGGATGCTGCGGCAGGGGCGCTGTCGTCTAGGCCTGGACAGACTCACTTTCTTCAGAGGGCTTTGAGGGCCGTAGATAGCTGCTTGGAATGGTGGGAGGAGTGTCTGCTGTGGAGGGATCCTCACGGTTCAGGCTTTGCCGGAGCTGCAGATGTTGTCAAGCAAAGCTTTAAGAGGGTTGAATCACAAGAGACACTAAAAAAAAAACCAGAAATCTTTGATAGGCCTTTGCTGAGACCTGAGAGTTAGAAGTTCGTCTCTCAGGGAAGAAAAGTCTTCTGTTGGGCCATTGCCTGGCTGTACAACTGGGGTCTCTGTAAACTCAGATGTGCTCTGGCCCCTCCCCTCTGGCAGACTCCACCCATGCCTCTCCTCAGCACTCATCTCAAGGCCAAGGGGACAGACTGGCCACCTGGCTCTCCTGGAATAAGGTTTCGTGGCAACACAGAGGCCACGCCCACTCATCTGTATACCAGCTACCTAGCAGGTTCCAAAGGACGCTATGATCATCCACAGAGTATAAAACACATCTGGTCCTTTTAGGAAAAGCTTGCTGACTGCTGGTTTTAAAGCTTTGGACCTGCCTTCTTCAGACTTCACTCACTCTCCATCCCTTCTTTTTCTCTTCTGTGAGAAAATGGACGAATAGGCAGTTAACCATTCTCTCCTTTGGTGAACTGGATAGATGCTGAATTCAGCACTCTGTGTGGGATGGTACGTGTGTGGCTGTCACTCATTAAAACCCTTGCTCATTCTAAGAGACAAAAATGAATTCTGGGTGGGTGGGGACCAACCCGAACAGCCATCAAGCGTCTGTCACAAGGCTACTCATGCTAACTTCTGCCACATTCCTCCGAGAGGAGGGTTCCATACATCTTTGCTTTAAAAATTAAAAATGTGTGTGCTTGTGTGCATGTGCTGAGGTGTGTGTGTTTGAAGGCCAGAAGACAACCCAGGGTGTCGGTCCTCACCTTCCACCTTGTCATTTGTTACTTGCTTCTGTACAAACTGTGAACATCTGTCTCCACTTCCTGCTTGCTGTGGGGACTCCTGGAATTACAGATGCACATTGCCACACCCAGCTTTTATGTGGGTTCTGTGGACCCTCTCTGGTCCTCATGACCACGCTGCATGAGCTTTACCCACAGAGCCATCCCGCTTGCCTGTCTTTGCTTCTGAATGAAGGGAGGTAGTATCTCTAGTGCTCGCACAGCTGGGGTCCCTGTGTTCTGATGACAGGAGAGTCCAGGCCAGTGAATGACGGGACTGTCAGTGTCTAAAGTAGGTGAGAACTCTGTTTCTGCTTCCCTGTTCTCCTGTGACAGTGAGGGGTAATATTTAGACAGCATGGTAGCACTTATGTTCTAAGTGTGGACATAAACTTCTTGTTTTCCACAGGAAGAGAAATCGATAACAGAAAGAATGATGTTGCCTTAGATCAACCTGAGAGGCTCTTGATGCTGGTCCAAGTTGCAGACAGAGATGAAAGCAGGCGAAATATCTCAGCAGTTAAACGTTGCTGTGTTCCGGAGAGGGCGTGTGTGACTCACGATGACTCACAATGGCTGGCTTGGATGAATCTGGACTTTTCCTAAGGGCCACTCACTCTTAGGGTGACACCCAGAAGGGTCCTCGGACTCTCCCTCTCTCTCAGACTCTCAGCCTGCTCGCGGCCTGAGACACATCAATCTTGTTTCCATTAAAAGCCGCACCAGTTTCGTCACGTGGCCTCTTAGTTAAAACTGTCTGTTCAGACACAGCTACTGTCTCTCTCCTTAGACTACCTGCAGGATTGCTGCTGTATTGGGAATGGAGGACCTGTGGAGGTGTTCTCTTCCTCAGTGACGGCCAGCTGACTGCTGGGCCCAGGTCTGGCAGGAAGCATGTGGCTGCTTTGGAGAAACAGGATGTTACCACTTGAAGTCCAAGCCTTGGAGGAGAGGAGTGAGAAGGATCCCAGTAAAGCGAGGCCAGCAGTGTCCCTAGCCAGACACAATCATCCAATTTCCCAGATATTAGCCTTGGTTTAATCATCTGCCCTATGGAAGTCTAGCTTTTCCAAATGCCACAATAATACTGTCAGAGCTGGACTGCAGGGAAGTATGGGGGCGGGGTCCACACAGCCATCTCAGAGCTGGGATACAAAAGTCCCCATGCTTTCTGAAGCAAAGAAAATGCAGCTCTGATCTTCTGGAATCATTCATTGATTGAACAGATGCTGCTGATTGTATCTGGAGGGGGCAGGGCTCTCCTGAAAGGACCAACTCGCTAAGGAAATCTGCTGACTGTTTCCAAGTCCAAGAGATGGGAAGATGGTGTGGATGGAAGGCTGTACTGATGGGCAGATGGATACATGGACGAATAAAGGGGACGTATAGATGGACAAATGAGGAGATGGGAAACAGACAGAAGGGAAGCCTAGGTGGTGGATGGGAGGATGGATGGACAGACTTCCTTTCTTGGGACTTGGGATTATGCTAACCTCCTTCCTTGAAGCTCTGGGTAAGAACCTGGGGCTGGGTAAGAACCTGGGGTGGGCTTTTACCTGTCCCATGACTTATTTAGACCCCAAGACAATGCTCGCTGGTCTGGAAGAAGGCTTAGCTGCCTCTGTCTGGGAAGGGGCAGGTGTCGCTATTCCTGTTGTTCACTGGAGACTCTGGGAAAGCAGGGGCTTGCGAACAAGGCTTGCCAGCTTCTCGTAGATTGCCCATGCTGGACCTGATAATTTTGACATTTGCGGGAGATTGTGCCCTACTGTGATGTCTAAGTTCTCATCACCACCAAGGGAGTTCTCCTGGAAAGGGCCCGTGGCCTAGGCGTCATTTGATGGTGGCAGGAGTGAGTGAAAGTGAAATGTTAAAGTTTTTTTGTTAGGTCATTGCTCTAATTATTCCTGTACCACTCTGGGACTCCCTGGTAAAGAGATAAGGTGTGCGTATGAACAAGCCCATGCTCCTGTGGGAGAGCATGTGGGCACATGTGTGTGTAGGCTGGCTGAGGGGGATACCATGGTTCAGAGGATGCTTTCTTCTGGTAGACTTTGGTGCTAGTTGAGTAGGGTCCAGAGAACCAGCCTGGTTCCTGATGTTGAGAATAGATAGACCCAACCCATAAAGACAGAGAGGGAGCAACCCAGAGACTGAGAAAGCTGGGCGATTTCTGGGGTTTAGTGGGAACTAAGTGTAAACGCTCTAGTAACTATTCTGATGATCCAGGATTATGTCATCTCAAGGTTCTAACTTCAAACACCTGCATAGACCTTGCCTCCAGAGTGACACTCACAAGTGCAAGATTAGGACACAGATGGAGGCCACGTTCAGCATCAGCCTGTTCAGATTGACCCTTAGGAATAAGAATTCTCCCCAAGACTTGCTAGGCACAGGAAGGCTGAGCAGGAGCGGAGAGACTCTCGGGATTGGACCTTCCCTCTCAGACGAGCAGCCTCACTTGGCTGCCTGCCTCTCTGTATAATTGCCTTCTTCAGATATTTCTGTACCCCCTTCTGATTCCCTCGGTGCCTTCACCAGCTTCTGCTCTGAAACCTTCCTGTCTAGTTCGGTCGTCCGTCCTACACAGGCTGTAATTCTTTCCGGAAGTCTGAACTGTCAAGCCTCAGCTTATATTTGCTTCCATATGTGTATGTGTTTGTGTGTGAATCTATGTATGTACTCGGATAGAGGCCAGAGGTGAACGTTGGGTGTTTTCCTCAATCACTTCACCTTATTTTTGGAGACAAGGTCTCTCCCTGAACCCAGAGTCATCGATGTGGCTCGGGGCTGGCCCCGGGCCCTGGGATCCTCCTCAGAACTGGGGTTGTAGGTGTGCTTGCTGCCGTACCTGGCTTTTGACATGGACGTTGGAGATTTGAATTTAGATCTTTGTGGTCTGTGTTTATGGACTGAGCAGTCCCCCAGCTCTTTGCTTGCACCCCCCTTTCTTTTAAGTTCCCGTGAGTTCCACACAATGTGGATGTGGTTGTTTGAAAGTGTGTAATTCAGCGGTATCCCACACAGTCCTTGTGTTGGACAGCCCACTCTCTAGTTCCCGTACATTCCACCATCCGTAAGGGAGCCTGCACCCTCCTGGCACTCTCTCTCCATGCTCCCACTCTCAGTTCCTGGTAACAGCTTCGCTGCCTCCTGACTCTGTTCTGGGTGTTTCCTCTAAGTGAATACGTGGTCTCTTGTACCTGGCTTCCTTTCTTGCTGTGACAGGTCTCCAAACTTCCTCACTGCTTGTGGCTTAATAATGCTTCACACTCTGCTTCTCCATTTGTCGCCTTGTGAAGACTGGCTTATGTCTCCCTTTCACTGTGTGAGCCATGTTGTTATAAACAAAAACATTTAAACAAAGCATCTGGGTTTCCACTGTTTAGAACAAGATTTACAGTATGCGCACGAGTGTTTGCATGGATGTATGCACACTACAAGTGTGCTTAGTTCCCAGGGAGGCCAGAAGAGGGTGCCAGAGCCCCTCGCTCTCTTAGCCTCCTCTGGCTCTTCTGGCCTTCCCCCCATTTCTTCTGGCCCTCCTCTGGAACTTCTGATCTACTCAGTATCTCAGCTGAACTGATGCCAGGCTTCTCCCTGCAGTCCCAGGGCCCTGCGTTGGCAATTGATAGTACATGGAAATGTTAGGCACTATCTCCATCAATGACCTTGAAGACTTGGCTGGGTTGAGCTTACCTCTACTGAGGCTGAGAGGAGCCTGAGACTCTGCATTACATGTCTTCTCAGTGTTCCTGACAGAAGACTGGGACTTCCCTGCCTGTATAGGTAAAGGTGGCCCTGTAAGTTGGCACCATGTCTGCCCAGCCCTCCCAAAGCCTAGACATGCCCTGGGCCCTGGCTGAGTCTTCTCTGGGTTTCAAAATGAGAAAGGAGGGGATTCAGAGGTATGGGCTTCAGGATAGGATCCTCTCTGGCCACAGACCCACGGCTGGTTAGGGACTGGCATGGAGAGTCTTGGCTTTATCACTGGGAGAGGTCACTGGGCAGCTTCTGACCTGGTGGGGCAGGTATCTACCATAGGAGAAACAGGCATCCCCAGGACAGTAGGTGGCCCTGTTTGCAAGTCCCAGGCCACACAGCTGTCCAGGGGTGGACATGTGCTGGCAGCTGCTGGGGAGACCGGTCCTATGAATGAAGGAAAGAGAGCCAACTGTACCCCAGCCTCCCAAACACAACAGGAATAAAATGACTTTGGGTCTAAGGGAGAACAGCCCGTGGTGTTCTCCCTCAGCATAGCCTTCTCCATTTTCCCTTGAGCGCAGCTGGGGTGCCTGACTGCTCTGGACAGAACCTCCTTGCCTACTGCAGGGAAGGAAGCCTTGAGCTGCTTCTGAAAGAGGGTGAATGCTAGCCTCAGGGAGAGGTGGGGGGTGGTAGGAGAGACTTCAGATTCTCCCTGGGGGTCAGGTGGGCAGGCAGTGGAGTATCTGTGACCATTGTAGCTGCTACTTCACCTTCCTGCTCTGTCTGGGGTGGTCACTTCTCTCTTGGCCAAGGACACAGGCTGCCCTTTGTTAGTAGATGACCAGAACACAGAGCAGGTGGCCTGCCCCTTCCTGCTCTGTACAGTCTTCTGAGAATGGCATGCCCCCTTCCTCTGTTCACCTCCATGACCCCCACATCCTCCTTCTGCTAATCAGTGTAATTGGCTGTATTGATCAAATAAGCTAGCTGCAGGACCCTCGGGCAAGTTCTCAAGCTCCCCTTGATTCTGGTTGAGTTTCTGGCTTATGGTATTGTTTAAAATTCCATTTCTTTATTTGCACACCCCCACCCCCACCCCCGGTCAAATCTTCTAATTTTTTTTTTTTTTTTTTAGACAAGGTTTCACTGTGCAGCCCTGGCTAGCTTGGGACTCACTATGTAGACCAGGCTGGCCTTGATTTCAAAAAGTTCTGTGTGCCTCTGCCTCCCAAGTGCTGGTATTAAAGGTGTGCACCACCACCACCCAGCATCCCTTGTTCTTACAGATTTTATTTTCTGGATGCTAGGAAACTTTTCTCCCTCCTCCTGCCTTCTCTATCCACACCCACATGTGTGTGTACACATGTATGTGTGTGTACGTATATGTGGAAGCCAGAGGTCAAATGGTGTGTGGTTTCTGAGGAGCCATCCACCCTGGTTTTTTACTGTTGTTTTTGAGACAAGGTCTCTCATTTGGCCTGGAGCCCACCAAGTAGGCTAGGCTGGATGGCCCAGTGAGTACCAGGGATCCCCCATCTCTGCCTCCCTAGAGTAGGCTTACAGACATGCACTCTCATGCCCAACATGTGTGTGGGATCTGGGGATCGAACTCACAACCCTGTGCTTGCACAGCCAGCACTTTACCAACTGAGCCATCTCCCTGGTACCTAGGAAACTTTCCATGAAGGAAGAAATGGGACTCTATTCTTTTGTTCCAAATAGGGCACAAGGGAAGGGGTGACGTTTTCAATAGTTACTCTGAGGAAATATGGGGCAGGGGTGTTCCTGGAGCACCATGGGAATTCAGATTCGGTGTGTCTGGCTGTTCCTGGGCATTGGCGCACCATCTTCAAGGTGGTCCTGGTGCGGGCAACTCCAGCTCCCGTGTCCAGACACAGGTCTGTAGATGTAACCGACTGCCTTATTAAATAAGAAACACAGAGCCAATGTAAAGGTGAAAGCCCAAGAGGTCAGAGCCAGAAGCTTACCCGCTTTCCGCCAGCTAGCTTCTCCCGCCAAGAGAGCTCTCCGAAAAGGGAGTTTCTTCCTGTGCGGTTGTCTTATAAGGAGTCCTGTTTCTTCCTTCTCATTGGTTATAAACTAACTACGTGGCTGTCTCGTCACAGTCTCTCTGTACAGACCTCCCGAGTCTTCTATGGTTGGTATTGAGATCAAGGGCGTGTGTCTCCAATGCTGGCTGTATCCTTGAACACACAGAGATCTACCTAGCTCTGCTTACCAAGTGCTGGGATTAAAGGCGTGCACCACCACCGCCCTGGCTTTCGCTATGGCTTGCTAATAGCTCTGACCCCTAAGCAACTTTATTTATTAACATACAAATAAAATCACATTTCAGTACAAATAGAATACCACTATACAGGTCTACAGGTTAAATAGGCAAGCAATCCTCTGCAGCCCAGCTGGTGACAGGTTGTCCGCCCTGCATCTCCTGGGGACCCTCTGAACCCTCCATAGTGTCCTTCTGTCTTCTCCTCATCCGTTTGTCCAGAGCTCATGGACTCTCAATTCTGTCACCGCCGGTCTCCAGGGACAAGAGAGGATTGAGGACAGAGTCTGTCTTGGAGAAAGGACCTAGAACAAGTGCCCCGAGTTGAGCTTGAAGAGCATGTCAAGAAAGATCCAATCCTGGTGGCCTGTGCCATGTCCTGCTGAAGAATGACCGGTTACCTCTGTGTGAGACTTGAACTTCTCCGTAGGTGTAGGCTGGCTGAGAAGTGGGGCCAGTGCAGTGACTGAGCTGGGAACCATAGTGGCCTGCAGGGTGGAGGTCACCCATGGCTTTGGCATTGGACACCAAGCTTGGATTGCCTTGGAGACATCCACCTGCACCATGTTTGAGGGCTACCCTATTGCTGGTGCTGGTTGGCCAGGCGTTCTCTCCAACTGTGGCCCCCAGTCAGGCAGGTCAGATGTGTACCAGAGTTTCTGGTTCCTTCCACCACTCTGGCCTGGGATGACACCAGCATATGCACCTTCCACGAGGTGTGACACTCTTTCCAAGTGTTGAGGTTCAGTGCGCTGGGGTGACTGGTCTTTGACTAAAGAGGAGCTGGACACCCCAGCAGGTAGAACATTCCTCTTCCCTCCTCAGCCTGGGACTATTGGGCCCTTGTGTTCTCCTAGAAGCCTAGATGGGTACTCAGCACATGCTAGGTTGAGTCACCCGCTGACTTGACCCATCTCCTGAGGTGGGGATGTGGGGCAGGTCGGGAGGCACCAGGCAGCTCTGCCTAGCTTCAGCTCCCCTTGCACTCTCCCCTTTTTGCCCTGGCGGCCCTAAGTTTATCCCTCCTGCACGCCAGGCCTGGGCTTGGTTTGCTAGGACATCCACGTCAGGACCCATTGCTTCTGGCTGGCTGGTGTGGAAGGTTTGGCTTTGCTATGGGTTTTCCAGTCAGGTCCCCACATGAGGGCTTGAGGGCTTGGGTGCCTAGGAGGACAGTGTCCACTCTCTTTCTGCTGTAGTGACCAGACACCTTAGAGTCTTTCTGAGGGGTCAGGAGGGTGTGTTCCCTGTGACCAGTTGAAGAACCAAGGTGCTCTTGGTGTCTGTGCATGTACATGTCATGTGTATGCATAGCTACACACATGTATACATGTCTATCCATCCATCCATGTGCGCTAGTGAGACATTTCTATTGACATGAACATATGTGTGCACATGTACACATGTTTGTGGTCACATATATGTGCACATGTGACATACATGCTTGCTCTTACACAGACATAGATGCATGCATAGTTTTATTCACATGTTCGCACATGTATATACTTGTGTACAGACGTGTGTGCACAGATGACACACCCTCATAAAGGCCAACTGAGGAGGGCATTTATAAACTTGCATCTTTTAGGATAACACCATCTCCATCCTTGTCCTGCATCCCAAGCACGCAGGACCACTAGGCTGAGGCCCAAGCATGCAGGACCACCAGGCTGAGGCCCCTCCTCAATGCTTTGCCAGCTCAGTTCCTGATGATGGGCCCTTTCCCACAGACGTGATGACTCTCCTCCCATTCTGCTTTAATTAGATTCCATAAAACCTTCTCCTGCTGTGAGTTCTGGTTCGGTAATTACTCTATCGTTCAGGTTCAAAGAAACCTGCATCTTTCCTTTTAGTAATTTAACAGAACATTTCACACTGTCAGGGCTAAATGCCTTCCAGATCTCCGGACTCTCCGGACAGCCTAGCACTGTTGTTCACATTCCCAGGAAAGGCTGATTTTCCTCTAATATGTCATGGGTCCCAATCTCCCACATGTGACACAGAGATCTCAGAGGTCTGTTCCTAGAGCCAGTGGCACAAGGCCCAGGGAAACCAGCTGCCGAAAACTTCTACTGTGTCCTTGGCAGCCCAGGAAGAGGGGCCCTGTGGCTCTCCTTGCCACGACAGCCTCTCCTTCAACAGCTGGGGATGCTGGCTCTTGAGGTGGGAGCTGGTGGGGCTGTGTATACCCTTGGGATGATGTGTACTGGCTTGCTCACACTTTGGGGTGCTTCTAGGTGCCTGCCTGATACCTCTCGAGGCCTCAGGGGGTTCTGTCTCTGCTTGTGCCCCTCTGAGCAGCCCTCCCATCAGTAAGCTGCACCTTTGAGCTGGAGACTGAACACAACATCTGCTTCAAGCTGCCCAGGGCCCTGTGGCTATGGGGAACAAAGTCAGGCTTTTCCTAGTCTTCCGGGTTCTGAGGATGCTCACCGCTCCTTGGCCACCCACCACCTTTCCTCTGCCCAGGATGCTGTGATGCTCCTCTGCCTGGTTTCTTTGGGGAGATGTGTTGTTGCAGTTATTACTCCTGCTGGGTCACCTGGCATGTAGCCCTGCCCATGGAGAGACCCTGCCACAGGTAGCTCTGCTCATCATGGGGAAGCCCTGCCCACAGGGCAGGGTGTGATCTATTGATCTCTCCTGATGTTTGGAGGAGAGCGAGCCCTCCCTCTCTTCCTCTGTCCTTCCTCTAGAAGCTTCTCTTCATGGTCCCCCAGGCCCTGGCTTCCCCATCTGGAGCTCTCCTGCTCCAGAGGACCTGCACACTGTGGGTCCCTCCTGTTGTTTCTCTCGTAACACTTTGTCCAGAGACTTGCAGCACGAATGTTGCTGTTGGGGGACACCCTCCACCTCCCCCACCAGGCCACAAGCTCACCGTGTCTGCAGCACCCAGGGGGTGTCAGTGCCTGGCTGGTGCCCAGACATCAGGAGGCTCTGAATTGGTGGGGGGAGGTGGGGAATAGAACCTCAGCTTTGTCTGCCTGCTCAGAAGGGGAGCCACGTATGACATGGTGGGGAAGGGTGGGGTGTCAGGCAGTCCACTCCATTCTTAGGCTTCTGTTGCCCCATCTGTCAAATGAGACCTTGATCACAGGAGAGTTAGTGCAAACAGAGCGGGATGTGACTGGTATGCTCTGGAATCTTCCAGGGTATTGATGTCGCCTGTTACTGTGTTGGTTCCAGGCATCAGCGGCAGAGACTAAAGACATCCTAGCCAAGGTGCCTTCTTCTACTCTGGAAGTGAGGGCAAGAAGGAAAACCCTAGATTGACAGCCAGTTACCACAGCTATGGATAATGGCAGAGTGGGTGTCCAGCCTCAGAGAACGGTGTTCTGACAGTTCTTGACTCTTCCCACTCCCCACAATAAGACGGGAATCTGCCTGTTCTCTTGGGGTCCACAGGTGGAATGAGTAGATGGGTCCAGAGGAATGCTGGGTGAGGTGGGAGTGCTGCCCTCCTCTGCTGTTCCGAACCCGGCTGCGATCTCAGGTTTGGCTAACCAAGACTTGTTCTCAAACATGAAATTCTACGTCAGCTCCACCTGGGACTGAGGCGCAGGGCATGGGATTGCTGAGAGTCAGTGCTCCCAGCAACCTCGATATTTCTGTTTCTCATTGTGGCTAGTTTCCACCACTTTTCTCTCTTCTGTTTTCCAAACACTCTTGGAGCAGCTACCAAACACCATGTGTTGGAGACTCATGAGGAGCTGGTTGCCAGTGTCGGAGAGGACAGAAGATATATGTCTCCCAGAGCCACTGAGTGATGATGGGGACCTGGGAGCACAGAGGAGGAGTCCCGAGTTCATCTTGGAGGAGGACATTGAATAGGGGTTCCTGGAGGAGTCTCTCATGCTTGCACCCCAGAGTTTCTGCATCTGTTGTTGATGCCAGGGACATTCCCTGCCTGGTATATGAATGGCTTCAGTCTGCACCTCTCTGGAGCATTTTTTAAAAAAATCTCCAGGTCTTCCTGACCACTGTTCTTGCTTTTGTACCTACCTGAGACTCAGAGCCAAGGACTCCCTTCTGTTCCCACAACTGGAATGTGAGCTTTTTGAAGACAGGCATTTGATTACTTTCTTCATGTCCAGAATGGACTCTGATCCTGAACCCATGGCAGGAGCTGCTCAGTTGGGGTGACAGGATTTCCTCAGTGGGGGTCTGGATGAGAACAGTCTCCATGGGCTCATATGTTTGAACATTTGGTCTCCACTTAGTGGAACTGTTTGGGAAGGATTAGGAGGTGTGCTTTGTTGGAAGAGGTGTGTCACTGGGGGTGGGATTTGAGGTTTTAAAAGACTTTTGCCATTTCCAGGGTGCCTCTGCCTCCTGCTTTAGGATCCAAATGTGGGCTCCTAGCTGTTCCCACCACCATGCTTTGCTCTACCATCATGGACTCCCATAAGTCCAATTAAATTCTTTCTTTTTGTGATCAGAACATGAGCTCTTCACTGTGGCACCAGTGTGTGCCTGCTCGCAGCTCTGCCCATTGCCATGATGGTGGTGGGCTCCTACCCCTCTGGAACTGTAAGCCCCAAGCAAACCCTTCTTTCTGTAAGTTGCCTTGGTTACGTGTTTTATCACAGGAATAGAAAACAATCTGAGACACCCAGGGAGATTATGCTGTATGACACTATTCCTGGGGAGACTGGAATGGATGTCTGCTCACCCCAGATAGGGAATCGACAACAGACCAAAGTAGGGACACCACCGAAGTCCATCTTGGTGAACCAATGACTCTTATTGGTGTTGCTTACAGGAATATGGTGAGGGGTGACTTACGGGAGCAGAAATGACTCAAACACAGCTGTGTCACCAAAAGCCCACCCCAGTGGTGGTGGTGACAGTTCACAAAGCTGCAAACCTGGAGCTCACTGCACAGGCTGCAGGCAGCTCAACAGGTTGTGGAGTGTCCTTTCCAGGTGCCTCACTTGGTCTGATCTTCTTCCAGGCAGCTCAGCTTGTCTGAGAGTGTCTCCCACAGTATTTACTGTTTATATATACTTGGGAGAGGGAAGAGCTTAGTGAGTCTGGTCAGTTTCAGGAACTTCCTGAAGTTATTTTGAGTTGTTTACTTCCTGTCTTAAGGAGCTTCCCTCTAAGACAGAGGTTTTATTTGAGAGGAGATTCCTGCACAATAGTGTACAGGGCCAGTGCCTGCCCTCCTGGGCTGTAACACAGAGGGCCCTGCACTGGGACCTCATACACTCACACACACTCACACACTCACACACAGGTCCTGTACTAGCAACTTTCCTTGTTGTTGTGACAAAGTACCAGAGAAAAACAACTTAATAAGGGCTAATTAATTAATTAATTGATATATTTTTAAGTTTATGTCTTATTTTATGTGCATGGGTATTTTTCTGACATGCATGTTTGTGCACCATGTGCATGCCTGGTATTTGTGGATGCAAGAAGAGGGCACTGGATGCCCTAGAACTGTTACAATAGACTGTTGTGAGTTGCCATGTGGGTGTCGGGATTGAACCTGGGTCCTCTGTAAAAGCAGCCAGTGCTTTTTTTTTTTTTTTTCCCCGAGACAGGGTTTCTCTGTGTAGCTTTGCGCCTTTCTTGGAACTCACTTTGGAGACCAGACTGGCCTCGAACTCACAGAGATCTGCCTGCCTCTGCCTCCCAGAGTGCTGGGATTAAAGGCATGCGCCCCCACCGCCCAGCTAAGCAGTCAGTGCTCTTAACCACAGAGCCATCTCTCCAGTCCTGGAAATGCTTATTTTGACTCACAGTTTGAAGGTACAGTCCACCATGGTGGGGAAGTCCTGGCAACAGGGTCATGAGACAGTTGCTCACACTGCCTCTACAGTTAGGAAGGAGAGAGGGTGAGAGGTTGGAGGGGAGAGGGAGAGGGGGAAGACAGAGGAGAGGGGGAAGGGGAGGGAGGACAGAGGGGGAGGGGGGGGGGGAGGGAGAAGGGGGGGGGAGAGGGGGAGGGGGAGAGGGGAAGAGAGAGAGAGAGAGAGAGAAGAACGCTGGTTACTTTTTTATTCATTGGGGACCTGCAGCCCCTGACATGGTACCACCACACCCAGGGTGAGTCTTCCCTCCTTACTGAACCTTTCTGGAAACCCCCTCGGTCTCCTAGGTGATTTTTAATCCTGTTAAATTGACAATGATGAGTCAGCATCAGACCTGTGTACAGGTGTGAGTCCTGTCTCCACTCAGGAATTTCCTTGGCTCTGGGAGCTCCCACAGTGGGCAATCAGAGGGGTGTTTCAGAATCATCACCGGTGCTAGACACGGTAAGGGCAGAAACAGAAAGCAGAGGTTTAGAAATCTTTGTGGCAATTTTCTGGGTAGTTTTATGTCGATTGAATCTAATAAAAAAATTGGAGAATTGTGGTTTTCATCTCATTTTTCTGGTCATTTACTGTTTCAAGAGAGCATTAGCTCATGAAGGAGTGAGATAACATGTGCCCCATAGACAGTGAGGAGGGCCCTGTGCCCGAGGGGATGGTGTGACATGTCTTTGCTGTGTTCACATTAGAGCACTGCAATGCATTGTGGTTAGGAGAAGTCTTTTCTTTCTTTCCTGAAACTTAGTAGTTTAATTAATGTTTTTTAATTCTTCACATTTTTATTTTATTTTTGTTACAGAATTTCATGCATGCCAGCCTAGATCAAGCCAGCCTAGGTCCCAGCATGGCTGTGGGAGGGGCTCAAGGAGTCCCACCTCTATCGGAGATACGGGTCAGAGGAATTCCAAGCTGCCCCCAGCCATACATTCAGGTGTGTGAATGGCACTTTGGAAAAAGGGTCTTCTAGACCTCCGAGGGACTTGAGATAAGACTTCCTACATTATCCAGGCTGGTCTCACTCCAGTGACAAGTGTCCTTGAAAGAGGTACAGAGAGGCAGGTGGGGCTGAGGCAGGTGGGGCTGAGGCAGGTGGAGCTGACAGGCTCCAAGAGAGTGGCAGAGCCCGGAGGATGTCGCTGCCCAGAGGGGTGTAGCTGCCCGGAGGGGTATGCAATGAGTCCCCCTGAGCTGGAGGAGCAGGGACAGCAGCTAATGTGGGACCCTCTGGGACCTTGGCCTCTGGGCTGTGAAAGCATACATTTTTAAATGATTTATTTGTTTTTAGTTTATGTGCATTGGTGTTTTGCTTGCATGTATGTCTGTGTGAAGGTGTCAATTCCCTTGGAACTGGAGTTACAAACAGATATGAGTTGCCATGTGAGTGCTAGGAATTGAACCTGGGTCCTCTGGAAGAGCAGCCAGTGCTCTTAACCCCTGAACCATCTCTCCAACCCCACAGTGTGGTGATATTGTGTTCCCCAAAATATTGTGCATCCTAATAAACTTATCTGGGGTCAGAGAACAGAACTGGGGTCACTAGACATAGAAGCCAGAAAATGGTGGCACACACACCTTTAATCCTATCACTTGGGAGGCAGAGATCCATCCGGATCTCTGTGAGTTTAAAGCCACATTGGAAACAGCCAGGAATGGTGACACACGCCTTTAATCCCAAGAAGTGAGCCTTTAATCCCAGAAAGTAAGGGCAGAAAGCAGAAAGATATATAAGGCATGAAGACCAGAAACTAGAAGCATTTGGCTGGTTAAGCTTTTAGGCTTTTGAGCTACAGTTCAGCTGAGATTCATTCTAGATGAGGACTCAAAAGCTTCCAGTCTGAGGAAACACGATCAGCTGAGGAACTGCCAAGGTGAGGAAGCTGTGGCTTGTTCTGCTTCTCTGATCTTCCAGCGTTCACCCCAATACCTGGCTCAGGTTTAATTTTATTAATAAGTATCTTTAAGATTCATGCTACACCACAGCTTTTTTTTAAAAAAAAAAAAACCAAGGCATTCTTCTGTAAGATTGTGCTAATTTGTCTGAATTGATGCACAGCAGGTTTGAAATTCAAGCATGGGTCCTGATGACACAGTAATCAGACTGCAGATATCTCCTGTGTTCAGACCAGCCTGACTTTGCCTTAAAAACCCATCCTCACCTCTTCCCCCTCCCCACCTGCCCCCAGTGGTGGGGAAGACTCCATAGAATGAAGATCCCCGAAACAAGAGCGGGGGGTGGGGGGGGGGGGGGGGGGGGAGGGGGGGGGGTTGAGGGTGTGGGCAGCTGTGGTGTGGGGCTGGTTTCTAGTCCTTGTTAAATCTTCTGTCTTTGTGGTCCACGTGTCTTTGTTCAGGTGGCCTCAGTGTTCCCAAGTCTACAGGTTACAGCCTAGTCCCGGAGATAGTCAGTTCCTCTTGTATACAGCTAAATGTCTCAGAGGAGGAAGTCTGGTTAGCTCATGCTGGCCTGACCCCACATGGAAGGGAACTCTTAATGGGACAGGGTGCTGGACAGCTTTACGTCACCCTGACACAAGCTAAAGTCATCTGAGAGGAGGGAACCTCAGTTAAGAATGTCTCCTGAAGACCAGGCTGCAGGCAAGCCTGTAGGACATTTTCTTAATTAGCGATTGGTGGGGGAGGGCCCAGCCCATGGTGGGTGGTGCCATTCCTGGGCTTGTGGTCCTGGGTTCTATAAGAAAGCAGGCTGAGCAAGCCATAGGGAACCGTGGCCTCTGTGTCAGCTCTTGCCTTCAGCTTCTTACCCTGATTGAGTTCCTGTCCTGACTTTCTTTAATGAGGAACAGTACTGTGGAAGTGTAAGCCGAATAAACCCTTTCCTCCCAACCTGCTTTTGGTCATAGTGTTTCATCACAACCATAGAAACATTTTCAGAATCCTCAGTTAATGCTGAGAATCTACCCCAAAGTGTCTGGTGCCCCACTATTTTGGGTTCACCCAAAGCCGTGTCCTACTCTGTTTGAAGTCTTCCAGAATCAGTCCATCAGTCATACCAGTGGCCCCACTAACAGGGTTGAAGCTGTGTGTGAATTAACCATGATGCTCAGGCTGAAGCTGTATGGAGTTGTGTTTTCAGTGGGTCTGCTTGGATAGAAACAGGGGTCCATGGGAATATGCAGCAGGATAAGGGCAATTTCAAAGGCACACCCAGATTGTCCTTGCTCTGCGTGGCTGCTGCTTCACAGGGACCATCTCCCTTACACTATCGCTTTTACCCACAGGCTGGTGAGAGAGGACGGGCCATTCCATCGAATCCTTCCCTCTGGAGTAGAGATATTTACAGTATTTATGTGGCTGACACTGTGAGATACAGCCAGCCTCCATAGATCCTTTTGAGATGAAAGCCAACACCAATCCGTCCCCAAATCTCTATAGACAACTCAGCTGAGTGCCCTCCATCATGACAGGTGGACGGACTTCTAAATGAAATAACGACTCCATGAAAACTGTGTTCGACAAGTTGCCAGAAATAAATAATAAGCCTTGGTCTGGCAGATGACAAAGACCTCAAACAGGCATCAGGACATACTAAAGCGAGACAGATGATGTTGGAAGCAGACCATGGGTCCACGTCCCTCTGCGCTGAGCAAGACACACAGAACCCATCACTCTCTTTCCAGTCCCCATAGACAGAGCATGAAAAACAGCCAGGAAGGCAGCGAGCAAACACCACATCCGTCACCCTGACAGCACATACACAGGGTTCTCTGTGACACAGACCCAAATGAAAACTCTACATTTGGCAGAAGGGGGGCCCTGAGTTCTGACACACCTTTGGTTCCTAGGTGCAACCCAGAGGTTTCTGGGAGAAAAGTTGAGAACAAGTTCACTGCCTGAGTGAAGGGTTTTGTTTGTTAGTACTGGAGTTTACGGCTGCTTCTTCCCTGCTGTCCTCCTGTGCTGCGGCGTGTGTGTGTGTGTGTGTGTGTGTGTGTGTGTGTGTGTGTGTGCGCGCGCGCGCTCCTCTCTGAGCCCCTCCTCCAACCTCCATTACCTGGCCTGGTTCCCTTCACTGGCTTCAGGCTTCCCAGTGGTAGAAACTTGGTTTGATGGCCAGCTCTGAGATTCAGTAGAACATCTGGTACCTAGTAGGTGTCTAAGAAATAGTTGTTAGGAACACACGTCTGCAGTTCAAGAGCCATTGGCAGTTGATGGCTACTTAGGGGAGGGAGAGTCATCTTTTTTAGGCATGTGGCCCTTGCCTGGTAGGTTGCCCATGCTTCAGTGGATGGCCCCACACCATAGGAAAGCACTCATTAGACTCAGCGGGTTAAAAATAAAAAGAACATGAAATTGGGAGAGACTATATTAGAGGGTCTGGGAAGAGCTGTCGGGGAAGTATTGAGACTGGATATGATCAAAATACGTTGCACTCACCTAGGAAATTCTCAGAATTCTTAAACATTTTTTAAAAAGAAAATGATTTCTTAACAGGCACTGGCTGACAGTGAAGGTTCTGGAAGGGGCCATGTGGGTGCTCTCTGGGCTCTGAAATGCCCCCATTTTATGGGTGTGCTAAACACAGCCATGCTGGGCTGGAGAGATGGCTTGGCAGTTAGGAGCATGTGCTACTCTTTCAGAGGACCAAGTTCAACTCCCCACAGCCCCATGGTGGCTCGCAATGATTTGTGATACTGGTTCTGGGGGATCTGACTCCCTCTTCTGCTCTTTGTAGGCACCAGACATGTCCATGGTGCACATGCATGCCAACGTGCAGGTAAAACATTCATATACACAAAATAAAACAAATAAATCTAAAAAAATAAAATACAACCATACATTGCTTAATGGTGGAACTCATCTGGAGAGCCAGGCTCTCTGCCGTCCAGTTATTTTGTTGACATGTGAACATCACAATAAGTTGGCTATGATGACACTGGTTATGTCTCTTCTGGAGTCACTGTCACGTATGTAGCTAACCATTAACTAGAAACATCTTTATGTGACCTGTAGCCATGTACAAACCATGGACGCCTTTAATCCTGTTCAGGAACACTTGGTGGCATTAAATGCATGAACACAGGTACTTGGTCATCACCACCAGCCAGCTCCAAGCTGGTATGCATCCCTGGCCACTAACTTCCCACTCTTCCCCACCCCAAACTGCCTTTCGCCTCTCTGAACTCAAGCACCCTAGGGTCCCATATGAGTGGAGGTATGCAGTCTTTGTCCTTCCATGACTGGCCTGTGGCTTAGAACCTCCTTTTCTCTTTATTATGTAGACATGTGTTTATGTTCATGAGTGTGCAGGTGGACGTATGTGTGTATGTGTGAAGAGGCAAGAGGTCAACCTTGGATGTCATCCTCAGGTGCCATCTACCTTGTTTTTTGAGATAGAGTCTCTCATTGGCTTGAATTGCATCCATTCAAGCAGCACAGCTGGATAGAAAGCCCAAGGTACCCCATGTCTCTACCTCCCAGAGGTGGGATGCTGTGGTGTTGCTGGTTCTGCAGCTGGGATCCCACTGTCTCTGATCCTGGGGACAGGGGGTGAATAGACGCAGAACCAAACAGCACAGGCTCTGGGAGGTTGTAAGCAATCTCGCTTATTAAACAAAGGACTGAGGTATTTATGTGTGTACTTTTTGGAGGGCTCTGCTTCCAGCTGCCGTGGTGTTTCCCGGTTGGCTCTGGGTCTTACGTTGGCAGTTGTCATCTTGGGGGTCCGGTTTCAGGCTCCTCTGGGTCAGCATGTCAGAACTCTTTTTTTTTTTTTTTAAGGCATGGCCCAATGCTTTTGGCTTTACCAGCCTCAGCTGTGGGATGTCTATCTGTATGCTGTGAATATGTGTTGCCCTGATTGGTTGATAAATAAAGGTACATTGGCCTATGGCAAGGCAGCTTAGAGGCAGGGGGAAATCCAAGCAGATATATGGAGAGAAGGTCAGAGTCTGGGGAGATGCCAACCACTGCCAAAGGAGCAGCAAGATGCCAGCAGACCGATAATGCCATGGCCACATGGCAAATTATAGATGAATAGAAATGGGTTAAGTTATAAGAGCTAGCTAGCAAGAAGTCTGCCACAGGTCATACAGTTGGTAATTAATATAAGCCTCTGAATGATTATTTTATAAGCAGCTGTGGGGCTGCGGGACCAGGTGAGACTGGAGAATCACTGACTGCAGGCCCGGTGGGACTGGAGAAAATTCTAGCTACGGTGGGAATACACACATGTGCCACCATATCTGACCTTTGTAAATGGGTTCCAGGGACCAGATTTGGGACTTCATGTTTGATAGCAAGCCGTTTCTCCAGCCCCACCCACCCCCTTTCCCTTCAGGCTGAAAGATGCTCTGACATTCTCTTCTGAGTGTGTGAATGGCTGAGAAGCCGGCACGGGAGTGATCTGATGGGAGGCCACTTAGGCTCTGTTCCTGGCCCTTCTCTCATCCTCAGCAACCAGGTGTGGTGCTTTCTCCTTCCTTGGCACTCGCTTCCACCAGGAACTGGATCGGGGAGACCCCATGATGGCGGCTCTGAAGATGCAGAAGAGGGCTTCCTTACTATGAGGCAGAGCTGAGGTTCCTGGTCATGCATCTGGAGAGGAGACAGCAGAGAATGGAGGACAGGAAGCTGGAGACCTGCCCCAGCACTTCTATCTACAGAGTGACTTTTTTTGCTGCCTCCTTTGGTATTTGTCTTCAGCCATTTCTTGTTGTCCAACCCTGGGGTCCCTTCTGCATCTCAAAAGTGTCCCTGGGTCTGGCTGTCTTTTGTCAGTGGCCAGATAGTGGTAACTCCTAGTGACAGGGTGTTTGGGCTAAGTTAAAAGCAGTGACCTGCAAATGAAGGCCCCTAAATCCCATTAGCTGCTCCACAGCCATCATGCCCTCAATCTCTTCTCCCTCTTTCAGATTGGGGACTGTCAGCGGCTGTTAGAGACGCTTGGTTGTGAATCTGTCACTTGCCTGGAAACCTGGCTCCATTTTCAGCAGCTGGGATTCGTCTTATCATTTGTGAATTTTTTAAAAAGTAATTGCCCATTTTCCCCCCATTCTTCTTGTCTGTGTTGTGAATGTTCTTATTTAAAGTGAAGCTGGGAGCTATTGTTAGCCCTAGGTTGGATCAAGGGAGCATACAAACGTGTCAAAATGCGCCGTGACAAATCTGGGTTATTTTTCTGCAAAGATAGTTTGCAGGCCTGGATTTAAAGCCAGCCAGAGCTTCAAAGTGTACAATGTTCAAAGCATTTTCATGGTCTTTGATAAGCGGCTATGCACCCATCCCATCTGATGGGTGGCCTTGGGTGGGTGATGGAGGCACCCATGTAAATGGACCTCTGTGGCGGAGTGCTACGCTGGAGAGAGAAAAAAATCAGCCAATCTCAGTGATCCACAGCCCATGTGACTAGGCAAACGTCTTCCTCTCTGATCTCAGCTCCACCTGTGAGCTGGGAAGTCTAAGCCTCACAAATCTGATATTGCCAGCCGCAGTTTCTTTGGAGTGGGGGAAAATGCCTGTGTGATGGCTAATCTTCTCAATTCAATGGGATTTGGATCACCATGGAAGCAATAAGCCTCTGGGTGTGTCTACAGGGGTGTTTGCGAAGAGGTTGAACTGAGGAGAGAAGACATCATCTTGTGGGCTGGGTCCTGACTGCATAAAAAAGGGAGAGAGTGAGCTGAGGTCCAGCATTGTTCATCTCTCTCGGCTTCCTGACTGTGGATGCCATGTGAGCAGCTGCCTCAGGCTCCTGATGTCATGCCTGCCCCGCTGTGCCCCAGACTGTGAGCCAAAAAGCTGGTCCTCCCTTAAGGTGTCTTGTCCAGCAAAGAGAAAAGCAGCTAGCACAGCCTTGCTTCTTGGTGAGATATGGGGTGAGGCTCTGTGGCCCCATTTCCCCATCCTGACCTTCATTTCAAGCCCACTTCTTAATTCCAGCAAACTTGGGCTTTCTGCATAGACTTGGCCACAGAAAGTGTTTAGGGACAGAACCATGTATCCCAGACATGGTTCTGAGGAGGCACTGGGTCATCTGTGTGCATCTTCCATGTTCAGGGGCCTCAGGCTTGGTGCTGTCTCCTAAAGGAGTTTAAAAAAAAATACACATTGAGTCATTATGTGTTCAAAAGAATTTAAAATAGTTTCTTCACACTAAAAAAAATCCAAATATATATTGTTTTTGAGAAAAAGGAAGGCATGGCTATACTATGCTCATGTGCCCCCAGGGTTTCTGCCTCCTGGATCTGAGAAGCCCTTCAAGGCAGACACATGATTCTACCTGCTGCGGTTGCTGCCACTCCTTAGAGCCTTTCAGAGCTAGCCTTGTTGTGCTTGCTTTATGACTCAAGTCTGGTGTCTGTGATGATTGCCTGGCTCTGTGGACACCTGATTTTCCAGCTCCAGGTGGAAGAATGTGCTGAGGGTCAAGTTTTCCTATTGGCCTAGAGTCTGTTTGCCCTCGCAGCCAGCTTACAGATGGTAGACAAGCCACTTCTGGTGGTTTGAACCAAAATGGCCCCCAAAGGCTCACATACTTGAATGCTTGGCCCCCAGGTGGTAGAATTGTTGGGGAAGGATTAGGAGGTGTTATTGGTGTAAATATTAAGGCCACTCCATGTAGTTAAAAGGAGATTTATTTAAAGGCGTAACTTACAAATGAAGGGATAAGTAGATTGAGGGTTCTGTGAAAGACGCAGCGTAGTCCGAAGATGTTCTCTGGAGAACTCTCCTCCGGCCACCTCTCGCATCCGGCTTCCACCAGCAAGAGAGCACCGCACGTCCTGCTCCCTGGTCTTCGGGGGCCCTCCCTTGGCCCCGCCTTGTAGGCGTGACAGTTACCAAAGCCTCAATGGGGGTGGAACTTCCAGACCAAAGCTGGAATGGCTACCCACTACAAGGTGTGGCCTTGTGGGAGGAGGTGTGACACTGGGGGCAGGCTTTGAGGTTTCAAAAGCCCATGCCATTCCCAGTTAGCTTTCTTTCGGCCTTGTGCTTGTGGGTCACATGCAAACTCCAAGCCATTGCTACGGCACCATGCCTGTCTGCCCGATGCCATGCTCCCTACCATGATGGTCATAGATGTTAACCCTCTGGAACATGATACCCCAATTAAATGCTTTCTTCTATGAATTGCCTTGGCCATGATGTTTTGTCATGGGAAAATAATTAAGATACCTCCTAACCTTTGAGATCCCAGTTCTTCACATGTACAGTGGGCTTCAATGCCGTGCCCCTCAGAGGCCGTTGGCAGCGTGAAGCAAGATCATACAGTCTGTCACCTCCTGGCAGTCATCATAGGCAGGGTGCAAGCTTCCCTTACAGTCTCTGATCCTGAAATCAGGGGATGCCAGCGGCTCTCATAACGCAGCACAGCATCTAAACACACCCCACACACTTGCCCCTGTGTTGTAAGCCATCCCCAGACAACTTACAAAAGCTAATGAAATGTAAACAACAGTTACATCAGGTAAATAGCAGTTATACGGCACTGTCTGGGGAATAACAACAAGGAAATAAAAAGGTCTGTGAGTATTCAGCACAGACCTAGTTTCAGCTTTTGCTCATTTTCTAGATTATATTGTAAACTGTACATATTTGCAGGGTATAGTGTGATAATTGATATGCATATAATGTATAAATGTTCAGTTCAGAGCGTTTCCTGTTGCCATCTGCTTAAACACCATCATCACCACCACCACCACCACCATTATCACCTTCATCACTGAAGTCATCACTACCCTCATCATCATTATCACCATCAATACTATCATCATCACCATCATCATCACCATCATCATCACCATCATCATCACCATCATCGTTGTAATCACTACCATCATCACTATCATCACCACCATCATCATCACCATCTCATCATCACCATCTCATCATCACCATCACCATCATCACCATCTCATCATCACCATCACCATCATCATCACCATCATCATCACCACCATCATCATCACCATCATCATCATCATCACCATCATCATCACCACCATCATCACCACCATCATCATCACCATCTGTCATCACTATCACCATCATCACCACCATCATTATCATCATCAACACCATCCATCATCATTTTGCAGCACTAGGGATGGAACCCAGAGCACTGAACCTGCTCCCCCAGCCCTTGATCTCTATCTTCACCTCTTTTTTTTTTCTTTCACTTTTTGCAATTTTGAGACAAGGTTTCACAAGTTGCCCAAGCTGGACTTGAACTCTCTCTGCATCCCAGGTTGGCCTTGAAGTCCTGGTGACCTAGCTCATCCTTTTCAGTAGCTGGGATGATAGGCCTGGGTTGGCAGGCAGGCCTGGCAAGAATTGTTTGAATTTCCTTGTGGTAACTGTGCACATTTACAGGGCGCAGTGTGGTGTTTTAACACAGTGCATACAGTGCACTGGCCAGACCAGGGTAATGTGCATGCCTATCTCCTTTCGATGATGACCTTGAACTTCTGATGGCCCTGTGTCTACCTCCCGAGTGTTAGGATTTCGGGTGTGCACACTCACATTCAGTTTGTGGGGTGCTGGGGAATGAAGCCAGGACTTCACACATGGTCAGCAAGCCCTCTACCAACAGAGAATGTTCCTAACCCTTGTTGTTCCTCATGTATGGGGCCATCCAGCTCCTCACTTACAGCTCTTCATCAATGCATGACAGGCTGTCGTGAAGCACAGCCCATGGTGAAGGGTGAGAGAACCTGTGCCTCCCATCTGACTGTGTTGCTACTTATCCAACCTCCTAGTGTAAGTTAGCTGAGTATGTATGGGCAGGAGCCATGGCTGCAGTGGGCTGTAATTCAGGTGGGGAGCTTCACCTCTTGCCTGTCATGTGGTACACTCTAGCTACATGCTATGATTATAATGAAATCATGTAAGTGACAGTATTATAACATGGAATAATGGTAACACCCACAGCAAGTGATGTTATCTAACGTACATCCTGAGGAAGGCACTGTTCGGAGTTCTCCTCCTACCTCACCAATTCTCACATAACAGCCCCTCCAGAGGTGTAGGTCCTGTCATTAGCAACCTTCTCCCATTTTACAGATAAAGAAACCAAGGCCCACAAGAAGTTAAGGTGCTTGACTGCTACCTAATATAAAATAGCCCAGCTGCAATCTGAGCACAGGCAGTATGGCGGCTTCTCTGGGCTCTTCCTGGTCACCCTGTGCTGCCTCTTCTGCAGGGCCCAGGTCCCTGCAAGGTCAGACTGCCTGAAGCTGGTATTTCCTGTGGGTCTGAGGCTCCATGATTCCCAGGGTGAGCCGTACCCCGCTTTCCTGCAGTTCTAGTGGCCGTCATCTTCTGGGATAACCAGAATAAACTGGAAATCAAGGGGTATAAATGCTGAGTGGTTGGGAAATGCCAAGTGGCCATGGAGACCTAGAGCAATTTGAGTCTTCTGAAATCCATGCTCTCAGTTCCCATGGCTCTCTCACAGGGCCAGCTAGCCTCTGTCCCAGCTGGTCTCCAGCCTTTCACAGCCTCTCTGCAATGGGAAACATCAGGCCATTGTTCTTGTCTGCAGAGCATCCGCAAGAAGGTCCATGATCCGGGCTCCTGTGATGTCAAGCTTGAGTTTGCAGCTTCTCATCAGAGCCTGTCTTACCAGGAACAAAGCTCTGGTAGAGCACTTCTGAGCTGGATTAATCCTGTTAAAAAATTCACACATCTGAAGCCAGGCACACTTTTTGAAACCCGAGGGTGCATACTGAATCTCTTTAAAAGCTCCCGTCCTCCAGAGCTGAGGATGGGTGAGGAGAGGTGGGCAGATGACAGACTCTCCAAGCAACTCTACTGATCAGGTCCCTGCTCACTGCCAGAGAACTTCCTGTGACTGATGTGCAGAAAAGGGACTGCACATGAAAGACAGAGGCTGCCCAGCTTCCCAGCCTTGGCCCCTTCCTCACTAGTCTTCCCAGAGGAGCCTGCCATGGTCTTGTCAACCTGGCACACACCAGGGCCACCCATAGAGGGGTCTGACTGGGATGGTGAGTCCTAGGGGGCAGCGTAGGTCAGGGGTTAGAGGATCAGTGGGACCAGAACCCTCTCTGTTCAAGCTAAGTGGTGTTAGCCTTGGTTTTCTTGCTTGTGCTTGGGGATGATTATTGTGCATGTCTTGGGAAGTAAGGAGGTTTCGGGGGTTGGATGTTCCCCAGTAAAAGATGTGGAGGCTTCAGGTGAGCAGGAAGGTCCATGGGATTCCCTTTGCCTCACAGGAATGGGCAGTAATAGGAGGCTCCAGGCAGGATTGGCTTAACTTGTGCGAACAGAAGATCTTGAACTCTTTCTTGGAAGACATGTGGAATTCTGACTCATTTTTCAGTGGATGCATGAGCCTCATGTGAGCTAAGAGCTTGTTTCTGAATCCAGAGGAAACACCCTGGCACCTCACACTCAGGCTCTTTCTGTTCTTCAAGAGATCCCTGGCACTCTGCCACCTGCAACGCCAGCTGTCTCTGCTGCGTGGCTGAAAGCTGCCTCTCCCAGCCCACGGGATGCCTCATGGGTTGCCCTGGAGAAGGAAGCAAGCCAGAGTGAGGGTCTGGGGGTCAGAGGACTTGGGAGGAGTTCCAGCCAGGTGTGATGTGGGAAAAGGTCCACTCTGTAAGGCCAGGGTCACCTCCTACATCAGAGAACTTCATGTGAGTGTGGGTAGTGAGTGTTGATGGTCCAGCACACAGAACCAGCTCCACGGATGACAGTGGTGCTACCATCACCCCCGCTGTGGTTTGGTCTTCCCAAGGTCATACAATGAAAGTATGCTGGATAGTTGTATGCTAACTTGACATAAGCTAGAGTTATCTGAAAGGAGGGAACCGGAGAAAATGCCTGCATAAGATATGGCTGTAGGGCATTTTCTTAATCAATGTGGAAGGACCCAGCCCATTGTGGGTGGTGTCATCCCTGGGCCGGTGGTCCAGGGTTCTATAAGAAAGCAGGCTGAGCAAGCCATGGGAAGCAAGCCAGTAAGCAGCACCCCTCCATGGCCTCTGCATCAGCTCTACTTCCAGGTTCCTGACCTGTGTGAGTTCCTGTCCTGACTTCCTTTGACGAGGAACAGTGATGTGGAAGTGTGAGATGAATAAACCCCTTTCCTCCCCAACCTGCTTTGGCCACCATGTTTCATCACAGCAATAGAAACCCCAACTAAGACAGAAAGCTGTGTTCCCAGTGTGGTGATGTCATCAAGGGTTGGAGACTTTAAGAGGCGTGGCTTAGTAGTGTGTCATTAAATCATGGGGTGGTTAATGCCATTCTCAGAGTAGGTTGGTGCCTTTTCCTACTGCTGAGACCAATGCCTAACAGGAAGCAAGGTCAGGAAGGAGGGGCTGATTTTGGAACACAGTTTGAGGGTGCAGTCCGTCATAACCGGGAAGGCATGATGGTAGCACAAAGCCGCCAGTCACACCACCGCATCTGCAGGCAGGAAGCAGAGAGACGGATGCTGGCGCTCATCTTCTTTTGCTCAGTTCAGGACCCTAGACCGTTGGATGGTGCCACCTACATTCAGGGCGAGGCTTTCTCTCTTCAGTTAAACAAGAGGATGTGGGTGTGTGCAGAGGAACCACTCATGGAGGGTTCACTCATGGCTGGATGACCTGGTGGGAACCGCTGACAGCAGCTCTTTCAGCTGCTGAAAGCAGGGGACAGGGTAAGGCCGACACAGTGAGTCTGTCCTGTGCAGTCCTGCTGTCCAGTCCTCCCTGGCTGGGGCAAGGACAGCCATTGGATTGTTTTGGATAGTAGAGATTCCCCAGGGGCAGGGAATTGGAACCAAAGGACCCTGGTTAGGTGCCTGCTTCTTCTGCTAACTGTCTCTGAGCCTTAGTTTCTTCACAGAACTTGAGTGACAGCAAAGCCTTCAGGATGGAGGCTGAGAGACACCTACATCCTAGCCTGGGACAAGGCTCAGCACAGAGTCAGGATTTCTGGGGGCTGGGGTGTGCCTGGCACTCAGGGTCTGCAGCACTTTGGGGTAAGACAGGTCTAGAGAGGTAGCTCTACTGCTTGCAGCTGGCCATCAGCTTCCCCTGCTTCCCAGGGACACCCTCATTAACCCTCCTTCCAAGTTCTGGTTCTCTAGCTGTTTTAGCCCCAGAACTCTGGGAGTGCCTGCAAGAGGCAGGTGTTTCCAGCCTACTGGTGCTATTGATTTACGCCTTAGCAAGCCTCTCCTTTACCACGATTAATATTTGATTTATACTGAATTTGTCCCACTTCCCACATCTTTCTAGCTCATTAAATTTCCTGAAGGGAGTCTTCAACTTTCTCCTTTGAAACTCACCCTCCAGTGGCTGCGGCTACCTTCTACCAGAGTTTCTGATACATTCATTTGCCCTTTGAAAAACAAAACCACATTTGGTTGGACCGCATCTCAGGCATCTGTCTGGGCGAGGCAGGGAAGAGGTCGGGATTGCTAAACTGTACCTGCCAGGCCCGCAGTCTTTTCTTTTGAGGCTGATAGGGGCCTCGCTGAGTCCATAGCTAGTTCTCTTATCCATGGTTCTGGACAGAAGTGTGGTTGGAAACATGGGCCTTTCCCACAAAATCAATACTGATGATAGATTCACACTGCGCAGCAAGTGTGGGCCAGGCCCTTCACCAAATGTGTTTTCAGTCTTTGCATCGGCTCCCACAATGTTCTTGCTTGGTGGAGAAGTCTCTTTATCAATGTGGGGAACTGAAGCTGAGCATCATGCCCGGATAATTTAGCCGTCTGGAGTCAGAGCTGTGGGTGAATTCCAGGGATGCCTCACATTTGCCTGCTGTGTGTGGACAGCCCCTACCACAGGGACACGTTGTCAGTAGGTGTCCCAGTGGCCAGCTGGAGAAACCCTGCCGGGGAGGACAGCCCAAGTCAATGCCTTCTTCCATTGGCTCTGGGATGTTACTCACTGAAATCTGGATTAGCTTTGTCCACATGAAGATGGTGGATTTTACAATGAAGAGAGTGTGAAAGGGACAGGAGTAGAATTGCACAGAACACACCTTCTAGAACCTTCGTGTATGGGGATGTAATTTAGTCATGAGGCCCATCTGTCATGGAGTCCTTCTGATGAACCTTCCAGAGCAGGGAACTCTATGGGACAGATGGATTAATAGCTGTCTGGGACTGAGGGCTATGCTAGGGAGGGGGTGGGGCATAACATCAGGGCACCCGGCCTAGCTGCTGCTGTCACCAAGCTGCTGCTGCCCCACAGCTGCTGTTGTCCCTTAGCTGGTAGGGAGGATGGACACCTAACCTGGCTACAGAGCGCCTGTGCTCTGAGCCTCTTGCCTCCTGCTGGTCCTTGCTCTGTGACCTGGCATGGGATCACAGAGCTTAGGGCACTTGGTGTTGCTCTCAGGCCGTTAAATGATGGCTGCTTTCCTGCTTTCTTTCTTTGTTTGTTTCATTGTTTCTTTTTCTTTTCTTTTGTTTGTTTGTTTGTTTTTTTTTGTTTTTTTGTTTTTTTGAGACAGGGTTTCTCTGTGTAGTTTTGTGCCTTTCCTGGATCTCGCTCTGTAGACCAGGCTGGCCTCAAACTCACAAAGATCCGCCTGGCTCTGCCTCCCGAGTGCTGGGATTAAAGGCATGCGCCACCACCGCCCGCTGTTTCTTTTCTTTTCTTTTCTTTTCTTTTCTTTTCTTTTCTTTTTTTTATGTGCACACTTACAATAAAGAGCAAGAATCTAAGAAGGGGACATTCACAAGCATCACCCTTAAACAGACTGATGAAAGAGGGCCGAGGAGAACTGCCCTGGAGTCTCAGGTCATCAAAGTCAGGTTTTGCCAGGGTGGAAGGAGGTTTGGTGGCATGGGTATGGGGTAGAGCAATGGCCACTAGCTCTCCTTCCTGCCCGGCTGGGGGCCGACCCTCACCTACCCCTGTACTCTGATGAAAGTGTGTGAGATATGGTGGGATCGGGGCCTCTGGACCAGGAGTTTTCCCCCACACCTGAACCATTCTCTAGCTTGGTGGACATAGGCTGACCTGAAGGGTGTCTTTGTGCTGTGATGAGGCCTGAGCCTTCCAGAGGAGCCCACAATGAGTGCAGGCTAGCTCGGCACTGAGCACCCCGCTGGCCCAGTCAGTCTCTGACTCTGTTTAGTATTGTCTGAGTAAGGAGGTGGGACTGTGCCAGCCAGTTGTGTGTTTTCCCAGGATGGATGACAAGGAGAGATTCGTCAGTCAGAGAGATGGATGGGTCATGCTGACTCAGAAGGGAGAGGGGGACACTGAGATGACCTGTAAGAGACTAGGAAGCTCAGGCTTCACGGGGTCACAAAAGCCACACAGCTGCCACCTGCCTATTATTGCCTAGTGCCACATGGATGGTAGGGACCCCATAGCAAGGCACCTGGGATCCACGTGATAATGCATGAACGAGGCTAGCTCTTCATAGGCCTTCTGAGGTGGATTATGATGACAGTCATGGTATGAGAGGTCAGGGTGGGGGAGCCAGAGGTCTCTCTGCTGCTCCTCTACACTGGGTATCCTGTGTGCTCCCCAAAAGATCACAGAGGAAACCCTGCCCTCCATCCCCACATGGAAACATCAAGACATCCCTTCTTTCCTCTCTAGGGTGCAATGGAGTGGGTCTAACCCTGAGTCTGGAATTCTACCGTTGCCATGCCAAGCCATGACGAAGCCAGCCTTGCTGGGCTGCCAGTCAGTGGAGGGCACTGCAGGACCTGAAACTTCCACAGAGGAAGGCGGAGTCCCTGAAGGTGTGTGTGTGTTGGGGGGCAGTTACAGAGAAACATCCATCTCAGTAATGGTGGACTAGGGTCGGAGCAAGATCCTCCAACAGAAGATTTAAGGGGTGTCCAGAGTCCCTGCAAAATATGACAGGGTCCTGGTTTCAGTTAAAAAAAAAATTACACTTTATACCAAGAACCAGAGACAAGTCCTAAACTGAGTGAAAAAATTACAACCAATGAATACCACCCGAGATGACAAAGAGGTCAGGATTGGATGACAAAGACTTTAAACAGCCATGATAAAAGTGCTCCTCGAGAAGTCATGTACATGCTAGAAACGTGTGAAAATAAAACCCTGTTCTTTATGGAAGATGAGGGAGAACTCAGGTGAACACCACGACTGATGAATACGTGGTGGAAGGGAAACCTCATGGTTGCTTGGAACATTAAGAAGGGAAAACAACACAGTGAGCTGAGACAGGGGGATCTCAGCAACCTCTTCCTCCAGCTCCTCCTCCTCTTCCTCCTCATCTTTCTCCTCACCTCCTCATCCTTCTCCTTTTGGAGTTTCTAGATTTCGCTCGATGGTTCAACACTGTCAGAATATGTATGTAAATGTTAAGATAATTAAGTTACAAACAGGGAGCAAGGAATGCAACGAAGGTTAACACACCTTACTGAGCCTGGCCAAGTGGTGAGGTCAGAATACTGTCTTTCGTGTGTGTGTGTGTGTGTGTGTGTGTGTGTGTGTACAGACACATACAGACAGTTCAAAGTCAACCTGGGCTACATAGTAAAACTGTGTCTCAAAAAATAGCATAATATAAAATAAAATGAAAAGTCTCTCTCTCTCTTTCACACACACACACACACACACACACACACACACACCACCACCACCACCACCACCACCACCACCACTACTACCACCACCATTACCATTACCATAGATAAACTATAAGAATTATAAAATACTTTAAAGTAATCCAGAGTATTAGAGAAGAAAGAAATGACATAAAAAGTGGAAAGGAAGACAGAAAAGACAGAAATTAAAACAAACAACAGGGCTTTATCCTTGATATATCAATAATTACATGAACAGGTCTAAATGCACTAATTAAGATATAGGAACTGGCAGAATGGATTGAAAAGAAGACCCAGCCACAAGCTGTAGGCAATCTCCAGGAAATCCTCTTTAAACATAGTTTTCAATTGATTGAAAGTTGGTGGAAGAAAAAAGTGTCATGTAAATAGCAAGAAAGTAGAACAAGAAGACTTATTAATGTCAGATAGAGATGATTGCATAGGAAAGAAAGTGCCAGAGGCAGAAAGGGTCACTAGATGGTTAGAAAAGGTCGGCACACAGAGGGGGCACAACAATCCTAAGTGGTAGCCTTTGTTTTAGGATTTCTACTGCTGTGACAAACACCATAACCAAGAGCCACTTGGAGGGGACAGGCTTTATTTCATCCTACACTTCCAGGTCACACTCCCTCACTGAGGGAAGTCAGGGTTGGACCTCAAGGCAGCAGCTGGAGCAGAGACCACGGAGGGATGCTGCTTACTGAATTGCTCCCCATGGCTTGTTCACACCTGCTTTCTTATAGAACCCAGGACCACCAGCCCAGGGATGGCACTGCCCACAGTGAACTTGGGCCTCCCAAAGCAATCATTCATCAAGAAAACTCCTCACAGGCTTGTCTATACACCAGTCGGATGGAGACTCAGCTGAGGTTCCTTTTTTCCAAGATGACCATAGCTTGTGTCAAGTTGACAAAAAAACTGACCACTGTAGTGTGCACGTGGGAAGGCACAGGTTGACACTGAGTGTGTTCTCTGATTGCTGTCCACCTTATAAACTGAGGCAAGTCTGCACTCATACCAAGAGCTCATGGATATGGCTGGTGTAGCTGGCCAGCTTGTTCTGGGGATTCCTTGTCTCTGCCTCTGTTACAGATGGGTTGCCATGTGGATTCTGGGCATCTGAACTCTAGTCCTCAGGCTTGTTTGACATATGCTGTCTTCTGAGAAGCCCCCACAGCCCCTCTCAGCTTCTGGGAGCATCTGGTGGATCCTAGGCTTCAGACCAAAGGACCCGTAAAGGGTAGGACTGAGGCCCATGTAGGCTCTGGTTTGTTCTAAGAGTACCTGCCAAGCCCTGGTTACTGAGAAGTGACTTAGAAACTGATGGAGGGGAGAACAAAGCGTGGCGTGGGGCCCCATGCTAACCCAGGCAAATGGGTACCTGCCACAGTGACCTGTACCAGTCAGCGGGCCCCCACCCAGAGCTTGGCTCCGACATCAGTCTTTACCAGGGGACGGGGGTTTGTGTGTTTGAATAACCTGCCAGACCTAAAGAGAGGGATTCCAAGTTTCCCTTAGCTCCCTCAGTCATGAAAAGCTGCCCACAGTTAAACACCAAAAGCAAGAGGGCCCTTGTTAAATGGTTCTGTGGGACTGGGAAAATGTCCCCACTTCCTGCTGCAGACCCAAGCAGGCTGATGTCCCTAACTTCCTGACTCCAGTGAAGAGGGTCCTGGTGTCCCCATCACTGCAGCTTTGGGGCAAGGGCTGGTGGTGGGACTCTCTTGTCCCTGTGCTTGCCAAGAAGCTGCCTGGTGTCTGCACAGGCTCCCTGGATTCTGACTGTGCTGAGGTCCTTACAGGGCTTGGAGAGTTGTCCCAGAGGTCAAAAGGCAAAGATAAGGGGCAGGGCTTGTGTCTGGATACCAAGATTGATTCGAGGATTCCGTGGTCTGCATCTGTACCAGGAGAGTCCTTACCTGCGCTGTTCTGGGAATAGGTGGACACAAACTGTGGCCCTGGCACAGGGAAGCCCACCCTGCCCTACGAGAAGAGCAGAAGAGCCATTTGCAGGGCTGCTTCAGGTGGCCCACACTGAACAGGCACGATTTCAGTGAGGGAACCAGGGATGACTTCAGGGTTGAATGTGACTGGGAAGTCCCTCCAGATTCTCTCCTGCTATGCCCTGTGGGCACGGCCATCATTTTAGAAATGCCCAGTGGCTCTCCATTTAAAGAAGATTCTGGAAGCATGCTCCTTTCCAGGTCATGGTGGCTGCACTACCTGGCCCCGTTCACAGTCTCACTCTCTTTGTTCCAGATGCTCTTGACCCTCATGGACTTTGGCCTGGCTTTGGCTGTGCTTAAATTCTGTGGTTTTATCTTGAAGAAAGAATCACGTTGTGTGCATGGTGAATCACAGTGTATTAAATGAAACAACTGAGAGCCATGTGTTGATTTTGAGTAGGGAGGTCTCCAACTAGGAAATTGTGTAGCCTGCCACACAATGTGGAAAAGGACTCCAGAACGGAAGCCCCTGTGAGACTTGATGGATGAGGATTCACAGCTGACATCAGCCAGGGAACCCGGGATCCCACAGCGGTATATGCTTGGAGAAGGAATTCTGGGCAATGTGCAATCTCCTTGCTGGATGTAGGTTTGGGTCCACTATGGCCTCCAGAAGGTAGGGCTTGAGATCAAGGCCACAGAAGCACCCCTTTGCTTTTCTGATTTCCTGATTGCCTAAGCCAAGGATGAGAGGGTAGGGTACTCAGATGAGGAGCAGATGAGCAAGAAAAATAGTCAGCCCTGAGGAGGAGGCTGAGCCAATAGGGAGAGATGCTTCTGGCCTGCCTGCTTCTATATTTGTTTCTATATTTGCATGCATCCACGTGTGTATATATATGTGTGTGCATGTAGGTGTGCTTATGTGTGTACACAGACGTCACATACATATATTGTGTGATATACATTAGGATCTGCAGCTCTATTTGAGTCTTAACTGCAGCCCATCAGCTTCCCTTTCCCGAGAGGAGCTGGGGTGGTCGGAGGGAGGAAAAGGGAGGACCATTCCTCTCCTACACATTCGTGAGGCATTAGGGAGCAGAGGCATCCTTCCAAACGGGAGGACAGTGAGAGCCCATTTTTAGAGTGCTCATTATAGAAAACATAAAAACCAAAGCTTGGGAAAAAAATCACTGAAAGGAGACGTGAAAACATGTCAAGTGGTGCTTTTGCAGCGAGGGGATTTTGGGTAATTTTTCTTTCCTTCTTTTGGCTTGTCTGCGTTTTCTAACATTTCTACAATAAACATCTATTACTTGATAATAACAAGTCCAAAGTTATTTTAACAGTTGGCTGGAGCTGTGACAAGCGTTTGGCTGAGCCGCCTCTGAGTTGCCACCTGAAGTGCAATGTTCTCGCCTCTGTGGATTCCCGGGGAGCGTGGGAGACTTGCTGGAGTGTGGAGTTCATAGCCAGCTTCCTACAAGGCTTTTCCCCCTCCTCCTTCAGCCACAGAGCTGTAGTCTGCCTTTCATGGTTGTGCAGCTTTGCCTGGCCCTCCACAGTGGGCTGAGCACTTGTCTGCATCCTCCCAAGTCTCTGAGACGAGACCAGGCTGGTCCCACCTGGGGCTGGTATGTGCTCAGGTCCCAGCCTCAGCTCGGCAACCTCTAAATTCTTAGCTGTATCCTCCATTCTTGTGGTCTAGCATTACTAGCGGTTAACTGCTCAGCTCCTGGGCCCAAGGCTGGTGTACAAGTGACCTTGGACAAGTCCCTGAGCCTCCTGTATCTTGGTGTCCTCATGTACAGATGGAAGAATGTTGATCTGCTGTGCAGAGTCAGGTAGAGGATGCACAGGGTCTGATGCACCCTAAGCCCAGGGAGTAGCTCCCAGTGAGCAGTGAGCACTGGAGTATGGCTTGTCATCCACACCTGTGCAGTGAGCACTGGAGTATGGCTTGTCATCCATACCTGTGCAGTGAGCACTGGAGTATGGCTTGTCATTCACACCTGCACAGTGAGCACTGGAGTATGGCTTGTCATCCATGCCTGTGCAGTGAGCACTGGAATATGGCTTGTCATCCATGCCTGTGCAGTGAGTACTGGAGTATGGCTTGTCATCCACGCCTGTGGCGTGAGCACTGGAGTATGGCTTGTCATCCATGCCTGTGCAGTGAGCAC
>CABHPP010135569.1:0-42621 GCA_902168425.1 Peromyscus attwateri
CGCCACCCATCTGGACAGCACTCAGCTCAGATGTCTCTTCGATAAACTCTTCCCTTGAATTAGCACAAATTAAATGACTGACCTAGCCCTCTGCACAGAGAACTACTCGACATCTCACGTAGGCGCTGTCAGCTAGCTTTAGTGACACGAGTTTCCAGGCTCGGTGCAGCTAACATGGCAATCGGCTGTGCCTCAGGGCTCACTTAACTCCGGGCCTGTTCTCCCCAGGATTAAAGGAAGTGTGCCGCTATCGCTGCTTCTTCCTATGCAAGGGAAGAGCAGTGACAGAAGTGGTGGTGCCTAGAGGAGACAACTGTAGCTGCTTGGTGTACTCTGTAGCAGCAGAGTGTCCTTGTTGTCCTTCCTGTTCAGTAATGTGCCAGGCAGAGGTGTCTGTGTGTGAGGCAATGCAGCCACAGCCCAATGGCTACTCTCAGGATAGTCCACTGTGGAGATGTGGCTGGGGCCGGGGACCCAGCAGATATTGTTTGGTGGCTGTAGTGGTTGTTTTCTCATTCTGCATATTATCATTTCAGTGGCAGGCTCCAGACTCAGCAGGTGCACATTCTGCAGCGTCGGATGCTTGGGAAGATGAATTTTCTCTCCCAGTTATTCCTTGGCACTTTCAGAAGCGAATTCTGCATGTACCAAATAGTTTGTATTTTATGCTAGACTGTCCAGCTAACCTAAGATCCAAACTTGATAGGAAATACATGCTTGAAATAGCTAGTAGGAAACAATTTTGTTTATGAAAATTTCTCTCACTATGATGCTGTGATTGTTGTCAAGGATTTTACTTTCAAATTAAAACCACAGAGACATAAACAGGTCAGGTAGTCTGCCTGGCCATGTGGCTGGTAGAGGAGGGACTAGCTCTAGAGATGAGCAGACCTCTTATCCTGCAGAACTGCCTGTAGAAATGTAAGGAAATATCTGTCTTAGCCTTACGTGATGGCTCATGTCTGTATTCTAAGCACACAGTGGCTAAGGCAGAAGGAATGATATGAGTTCAAGGACAGGCTAGGCTGCATAGTGAGTACCAGGATAGCTAGTCCTACATACCAAGGGCCTCTCAAAACACAACACAGCTCAATGACAAAAATAAGTGTCCATTCAGTCTGCAGAGAGAGGGCACCAGCAGAACATAAAAGGGACTCCATTGAAGACCAGTTTGGCCAGCCAATGAGTTTATTGATGTTTCTCACAGGATGTAACTCATAGGCAGCCATACCACTGGGGAGGTCTCCAAATGACTTGAGGACAGCTACATCACTGGGAAGTCAACCTCTCATGTAATCTCAGGGAGGGACATTGTCTTCCAAGGCTCTTGTGAAGGCCTTGTGAGGTACCATGAGTACCATGAGTTCTCTTCTCTCCCTCCATGGGGGAGTGGTAATAGATGTGATCGAGGGAGCATCTCATGGGGGTCACCACTGCTGCTCTTGCTATGGTCATTTCCAACCCAGAGGAAACAGTTAGCTGCACACTTACATCCCAGGGTAGAGAGAATTTCCAGGGGAGGGTTTATTGCTTCACTTGGTGAGATGTTACATCACCAAGTCAGATGTCAGAGCAATGGCCAAGATCCCCATTTCCTCTCTTTAGCAGCGCCTTGTATTCTACTGGAAGCCTCTATCTAAAGATGTGCTTGTCAATGAATGCTGTATTAGTCCATGATTCTCACATGGGCCTTTGGGGGTAGCCTGGCCATGTCCTAAAATATAGCCTTTAGGATAAGAGCTGGTGGAGACTCTAGGAACATCCAGCAGAGAAATCAGACTCTAAAGATGCCACAGAGGAAGAGGACAAGAGATTCTGGCTACCCTTTATTGTTATGGAATATTACTTTTACTAGGCAAAGATGTATTACATTTGTTTATGCTGCATTTATTTAATTATGTAAAGAAGTGTTGCTGTTTCACCTTGTCTGCCTAAGGCACCTGATTGGTCTAATAAAAAGCTGAACAGCCAATAGCTAGGCAGTAAAAGGATATGTCGAGCTGGCTGGCAGAAAGAATAAGAAGAGAACAGGAGAAGAAGAGAGAATGAGGGAGAAAGAGAGGGAGATGCCTGGGGCCAGCCAATCAGACATGGAGTAAGACATACAGAATGAAAGATAGGTAAAAAGCCCCAAGGCAAAAAGTAGATGAAGAGAAATAGGTTAATATAAGTTATAAGAGCTAGCAAAAACAAGCATAAGATAAGGCCATGCATTCATAACTAATAGTGAATCTCTGTGTCATGATTTGGGAGCTGGTTGGTGACACAAAAGAAAAAGCCTGCTACAGTCTGTGACATTGGTTCCTAACTTGTGGGTCACACCCCCCCAACAGGGGTCACATATCAGATACCTTGAATGTCAGATATTTACATTGTGATTCATAACAGTAGCAAAATTACAGTTATGAAGTAGCAATGAAAATAATTTTATGGTTGGGGGTCACCACAACATGAGGAACTATATTACAGGGTCACAGCATTAGGAAGGTTGAGAACCACTGTTCTATAATATGGATGGTTTGCGTGAAAGATAATTGTTGACTCTTGTCTATTCATAGGCTTTGAGATGCTTTGACAATCAGAATCATGTTTCAGCTCCAAGCTAGTGCACTCTATTCCTCTCTAAGAATATTTGGACTGTTTTGAAGAATAGCACACATTATATTGAGCTGATGGCACCTAAAAATTCTTAAGAGAGGTAAAAAGTCACAATAAATTCTTGTTAAAAACTTTCTTGAAGAAAATGTATTCAAATAAATGCATAAATAACATCTTGAAATGTAATGTTCTATAACAGTACCATGGTCCTCCTTATTCTTAGTTTCACTTTTCAGGGCCTGAGATGGGGGTCTTACTATATAATCCAGTCTAACCTCAAATTTCTGATCCTCCTGCTTCAGCCTCCTGAGTGATAAACTACCAGGCCTTGCTAGTTTTTCAAAAGTTTCTGTTATATGAAATCTCACAAGGATTCAAAATGAAATGAAAGCTTCCAGCAATAAACAATTTTTAAGTTTTAAATTATGGGCCATTCCAAGTAGCATTATAAAATATTATGTCCAGGACATGATCATTCCTTGTTCAGAGTATCTACCCGTAATATGCTGTCTGCCCATTAGTTCCTTCATTGTCTCAGTCATCAGACCTGTTCTCATCATATATGTGTTTGTGTTTTGTAAGCCCGGCTTCTCTTAATAATGCGACCAAAGCTTGAGGGTGGTGACAGTGGCAATTTGGAGCCACCACAGAGAAGCTGTGAAGCAATACCTTCAGTGATAACATAGGGAGATGATAAATAAGTATCATAAGAAAAAGATGCAATTCTGTAACTTCTATTATTATTGTGGGTTATTTTTTCTGCTCTTTTGCTCTTTAGGCTCTTTTGGAGGGTCCATCACCCAGATCCAAAATAAATCACACACAGAGGCTTATTCTTACTTATAAATGCCCAGCCTTATCCTGGCTTGTTTCTTGCCAGCTTTTCTTAACTTTAAATTAGCCCATCTTCCTTCTGCCTGTGGGCTTTCCCTTTCTCTTACTTCTGTATATCTTTTCTTTCCTTCTTATTCTATGTCTGGCCCCTTCTTTTCTTCTTGTTCTCTTGCTCTTTCTTTTTCTTCTTTCCAGATTTCTCCTTCTATTTATTCTCTCTGTCCATCAACCCCGCCTGACCTTTTTTTTTCCTGCCTTGCCATTGGCCATTGAACTCTTTATTAGACCATCAGATATTTTAGACAGGCAAAGTAACACAGCTTCACAGAGTTAAACAAATGCAACATAAAAGAATGCAACACATCTTTGCATCATTAAACAAATGTTCCACAGCATAAACAAATGTAACATAACTTAAAATAATATTCTACAACATATTGTTCTCATTACATTTTATTATATCTCTTATTATGTCTAATTCATGAATTAAATTTTATCATATGTATATGTGTATAAGAAAAAAAAGTCTACATAGCATGGGTTTTGGTGATATCACTTCCCTAAATAAGGCAGGCATCTCATTTTGTTTCCTATTGCTGTGATAAACACCATGACCAAAGGCAACTTGGGGAAAAGGCTTATTTCAGCTTACCACTTGCAACTCCATCATTCAGGGAAGTCAGGGCAAAGAACTCAAGATTCTGAAGGCAGGAATGCTGGCTACTGGCTTGTTCCTCATGGCTTGCTCAGACTATTTTTTTATACAATTTAGGTCCATCTTCCCAGGGAAGACTTGGAGTAGTGAAAACAAAACAGGTTATTTTTCTACCTTGCAGGTTAGGCATCAGCTAAGAGAAAAGAGCAAGAATACCTACTAACCAATTTGGCCCTAACAGTGGGTGTTATATTCATTCCTAAGTAAATTTCCTTACCCCTAAATTCCTCACTGGCTGAAAGGTACAATCTTTCCACTTGTCTAGTGTAGTCCGCACCCCAAATCCCTCATTTTCCTGGGGGCTTTCCTGATAAATGTGCTTACTTCTGTAGCAGACTGTCTGTCATTTTTTAACCCTGATACAATAAAAAACACCAGGCAAGCAGATGCCAGATGCCAGCTAGGGAAGACAGGGGATTAGTGCCTCCTACTTATCTGAGAGTCACTGATGAGCTCCGAACAAACCTCATACTGAAATAGACAACAGTGATTTACTTCTTACAGTGTTACATGTGGATGAACAAGATGCTACCACTGAGGTAAACTGGGAGAAGGCTACAGTGAACCTCTTGATAATGATATTTCTTACAACTACATATACATTATGATTATCTTGAAATTCAAAGTTAAAAAATACCTTAAAGTATATCACACTCGTCCTCATCAACACTGAAACAAAATATCATTTTAATGGTTTCTGTATTCCTTTTCCATTTTTATTTTTAGACTTACCACCAAACTAAATGAATCTGAGCAAAATTACAACTCCCCGTGGATTAAGGAATTTGGTCATTTTCAGGTAAAATCACTGATGTGCGGTCTCCTCGTCCCAGCACTAGATTTTGCCTATAGATTTTGGTTTACATGCTGTCAAGACTATCCAAGATGAAAGCTGAGCCTTTGGAAAGAGGCCCAGAGCCCATGCTTAGAAGTTCAAGTGCTGATTGGAGTTCTTTCTTGACAGATGCAGGCGGTAGCCACAGTCTCTTCTCCCTAGTGATGTCAGGAAGCTGTTGACTTGCGTATACAAACTTACAAAATGACCTGAATTTCAAAGTCTTGATCAGCATGAAGTATGATATTTCCACATAGTATCTTTTGTTAAGCTTTTTTGTTCAATCAACTTTAGTGTAAAGAACATTAATTCCTCCTATAATGTTGACTAATCCTTGTCCTTGGAGGAAACGGACATGTTTCAGCTCATGTTCAAGTCAGAGATATGTGCATTCTTAGAAAAATGCTCAATTCCTTCCCATGGGACAATGCCCCAGCCCTCTAAGGCATATAAATCCGGTGTGATTCTGTTTCCTACTGCAGTTAACTAGAGCATGAGGCTTGTGGGGCCCAAGCTGAACCAATACAATTCCCTTTCTATGAATCTTAAAATCTGAGAGACCGAGGGGAGTAGTCAGCCATCTGAGCCGGTTTCTTACATGCCGTGAACATGCAGAAGCAAACAAACGCGGCTGAAAGGTGGAAGAGGGATGGGGGTGTGGCGTATGGGGCAAAAGGGAACCACAACAGAGAAAGAAACAGAAGGACAGAGGGAAACAGAGACGAGGATCCAGAGAGGGTCAACGTGACTGGCTTTCCCCCACCATGATGAACTAGAGCTATGAACAGAAATAAACCTTCTTCTCCTCAGCATGTCTTTCAAGTCAGTTGTCCTAGTGAGGAAAAAGGCGATTGAGCCAATGGGGCTGAAAGCTGCTGCTGAATGGCCTTTGGAAGATGAACTGAGAGGGGAGAAATGAGTAGGGCCCAGTCAGCTGGGATCAGTTGGTACCATCAAACATGTCACCTTTGCAAGCAGCGTACCCTCGCTCCCCTGCTCCATCATGCATGAGGGCATCTTGTGCCTTTCTGTGTCCTTCTGCCTGCCTTCCTTCTCTTCTCTCCGCTGTGCCCACATCTTACTCCTCCAGCATGCTGTGTACCTTACAAGTTTCTAAATGAAATGTGGGCCTCTCTGGTAAGCACAGTACATCATGGACAACTCTGCATTCCCCGTGGCCTCAATTGCTTTGCCACTGGTGCCTATGGCATGATTCCAAGCATTGGAAGTAGACCTATTAGCAAAAATAAGTGGTTAAAAAATAAGTACACTGCTGGGTGGTGGTGACGCACGACTTTAATCCCAGCGGTTGGGAGGCAGAGGCAGGCGGATTTCTGTGAGCTTGAAGTCAGCCTGGTCTACAGAGTGAATTCCAGGACAGCCAGGAAAAAACCAACCAACCAAACAAACAAACAAAAACAAATACAAAAACAAAAACACTGTCTCAAAAAAAAAAACCAGTAGGCTTTGTAAGGTAGAGCTGGTTAGAAAGAAGATGGGTATTATTCTAGTAGTTTTCCAACTAGATTTAATTATCTCTAAGTTTGTTTGTCTACCATGATTTACAAAAAAGGTTCCATGCCAGGAAAAGCAAGTGTTCAACAAATTTGCAATAAAAGCAGGAGATACAAAAGCTACAGCTTTCAATGTTCTAGTCAATAAAATGTTCTTGCAGGTCTTACAGAAAGAAAGTGAGCTAGAGAGTTAACCAATTTCCCAGCAAATGATTGAAAATTATTGTGTTCTCTGAAAAATGTAAGTATCATATTTTTCCTCTGACTTCTCCCAGGAATGTAATTAACCAGAGAGCTCTCGGTGCTGGAACCAAACATCAATATTCCATTTCTCAGTTTCACAAATAGCCATGCAGACTTGGCCCCCTGTTCTCCGTTCACTGCCTTCAATTATTCAATGTCATGGCCCTCCATCCACAGCCTGCTGCTTGTTATCTGTGTGTCTTGCAGTAGTCTTTCTGTTACCAGACTGGCCAAGCTGTAATTTTCAACTCTCTGCACTGGCATTTGGTGTATGACTTTAATTCCAAATGCTGGTTAATTTGGCTATGGGAAATCGAGGTTCTGAGCAACGTGGCTGGAATATGATGGAATTTTCTTGAACAAGCATGTTCAACTTATTTCTGGCTTTAAGTACAAGGGTTGTGGTGTACAAAATGCTTCCTATAGTGGGACATCACAGCCTTGTATAACACAGGGTGTTGGATTGGGGAGGCACAGAGGGTGTGGGAGCAGCTAGAGGTTGGTTTGGATTTCCGTTCTGTACCTTGTGGCATTATTGGACAAATAGATCTCAGGTTTCTCTTTAGACAAGGAGGGAAACAATCCTTCTTTGTGGTATTCTGCATCTGTCAAATACAGTGTTTGTGCAACACCTGGCATCTCACACAGTGGCAATGGACAGAGTTAAATTATAAAGACTTCAACCGGCTAATCTGTGCTGTTTGAAGAGAGTTTATCTTCAGTAGACTTTCCCCCAGGTCAATTATTTGGAAACACAGCTCATGGTGAAGGCCACTCTTTCCAAGGCTTCACATATAGTAGAAATTTGGGTTCCAGAACACAGTCCTTCTTTTCTTCTAGTTGTATGACCTGGAGTAAATTAATCTTGCAAGTAAAGCCCGCCTCATTTGTCAAATAAAATAGGGCCTACTTAAGAGAATCATTGTGAGGGTGCTTTATTAAATTTTCCTTTAAATTAATGTTTTTAAACTTTGACATATTAAAAAAAATCTTGTGTGTGATGCATGTGCATTTATGTGTGTGTGTGTGTGTGTGTGTTCACATGCACACACCAACAGCATGCATATGAAGGTCAGAGCATAACATCAGCTATCAGTCTTCACGTTCTGCCTTGCTTGAGACAGTCCCTTGTTTTTCTGCTGTTTATGCCAGACTAGCTAGTCCACTAGGATCTTCTGGGGATTCTCTTGTACCGGCCTTCCATCTTCCCACAGGGAGCCCTGGAATTACAGTCTGGCTTACAAAGGATTTGGAGTCCAAACTCAGGTCCTGATGCTGGCATGGCAAGCACTTCACCTGCTGAGCCATGTCTACAGTTCAGATACATTCATTTGAAAAGATTCTGTGTGCCTGGAAAGGAAAACCCTAACCATTTCAAAGAAGCACAAAACAGAACCTAAGCAATGCTGTGAAGATTGCACAAACACTATTCCCTGCTGAAGCTCTGAAACCCGAGGCTTGCAGTGTCTATCCCAAGGGAAATCTGCAAGTACAGGAGGGTCCGAGGTAATTGGTACTCTGTTGAGACTTTCTCCTTAGAGTTGAAACAATGATCTCATTGTGGGGCTCTTAGGTCCTTGTGGTTCCTAAAAAATGACTCTCCTAGGGATGCCAGCTTTAGTCTCAGGGACACCACCAGTCAGAGCTAGAATGGGTTCTTAGACTGCTGCAGACAAGGTTAGTGCCATTGTGTCCCTCTGGTTAGCAACATCAGAGAATCTTGAGAGAGCCATTCCTTCTCTGCTGCATTGGCCATTTTTGATTGTCTGTGTTTACCTGGGTGAGGGTAACATCCTCACCTCAGACACACCATTACTGAAGAGCACAGACAGTGCCCTAGTGCCAGGCTGGGAAGACGTGGATTTATCTGCTCCATTTAAATGGGCTGCTCTTTCTCTTAGAGTGGTAGAAGACAGAAAGGACAAGCATTGTTCGTGGTGGAATCTGTCCGTCGGGAGACTGAGACCCTCAAGGATGCTGGTGGCCATCGGGGAAAGTTTGGCATAGACTGGAGCTAGAGATTTCCAACGTGTAAGGCTTAAGTCTTCTTGGATTAAACTACACTATAAGTAAACATCATTTCTACATTTTAAACACTTGAAAATATTTTAAAAATAAATCTCTTGATCACTTAAAAAATTGGAATGCTTCCTTAGACAGGTTGTAGACTCACTGTTTCTAACTTCATTGCAAAGGACCAATATAAATTATAGAGCTGAGCCACAGCCAACTTCAACATTCCATCTTTTAACTTATCCTAAACATCTGCCAAAGCACCATTACTTTTGTCAGGTGTCACTTTGTTTTTGTGCTGATCACCAGCTACAGAAACTCTTCTTAAGACACCATTTTATCAAAGCACTCGTTGCTTTTGCAGAGGACCCAGGTTCAATTCTCAGTGCCCACATGGTGTCTCACAACTGTCTGTAACTCCAGTTTCAGGGGATCTGACACCATCTTATGACTTCCTTGAGCACCATGTATGCATGTGGCATACATACATACACATAAAATAAAATAAATCAACTTAAATTGATTTAAAGCTTCTCATCTATTCGTTTATACACTAATGGGTGTCATAAAGAAGATGCATTGGTACATGTAGGCACTCAGCTTGATTCACTTAAGAGCCAAGAAGGCCATGATCAGTAAGAGCTCTTTGGTGGCTTCTTTCAACAGAAGTGGATGGTGACAATGCTATACATAAGAAGAGACTTACTTTGGAAGCAGAGGGCTTAGAATAAGAAGAAAAGTTGAAAATATTAGGAAAGAGAGGGAACAAAATACCTCTGGATCTATAAATCTGAAGTTTTGTAAACTTTAACCCAAAGGCAAATCTTGCTTCCCCTAATCCTCTGGAACACAGGCAACCCACAGTGAGCCTGTGTGCATGTGACCACTGCCCTTACAGTTGCAGGAAAGCAGCTGAGGCAAGGATTCCATACTCCTCCAAACCTAAAATATCTAGTATTGGGATTATTATAGAAAAAGTTTAGCAACTGTCTCTGCCAGCCATGGGAAAGAATGGTGAATATTTTCAGAACTTCCACATGAGTTAAGTATTCCCTCACCATTTTCAGTAGATACACCTCTCATTTCAAGATGAAAATGTCTTGGAGAAGCTAACTGAACTTGAGTGAGACACCCAGACACTTCCCAAAGGGAGCTAAATAACCTCTCCTATTACTGAGACATCATCTTATGGGAAGGGCATTGAATCCAAAGCAAAGCCAAGGAACTCTTACTGAAAAATGAAGATGAGGAGTCATGCTGGCATATCATTTTTGTTACCATGGTAACATGGTAAAATCTTATAACAATACACTTCTAAAGCACTAGTGAACAGTTCTGACCTCAGATGCATGGTATGTATACCTCCATGAGGCAGCTTTGTGGCAATTCAGACTTGTGCTTTAGCAAAATTAAAATATATAGACAGTCATTACAATCATGGAACTTTCAATTGTTGATTAACAGTGAAAACAAAACAAAACAAAACACAAATTTAAATTCCAAGGGTTTTGCATAGTCTTTCCCAAAATGTTTAGAGATCATACAGACAGTGAACAGTGGCTCTGAGAAAGCCCGACACTTGGAACAAATGATATAACTTCCTTGAGAATGCATTTCCCAAATCTTCTCTCACTAGCTGTCTCACAACAGGCCTGTGGTGAGGTGTGGGGTCAGGAATGGAGCAGATGTTAAATATTTTTAGAATAATTGAGGATCTTGTATGAATAAAAGAACATGAGTGGAGAATCACTAGACAAAAATAAGGTATGATTAAAAATTGAAGTAGTTGTTTTAAGGATGTAGCTCAGTTATAGAGTGCCTACTTCTATGGTGAGGCTCTAGGTTCAAATATAGCACCACAGAGCCCAACCCTAAATCCAAATTGTTTAACAGCATTATTTGCCTGTCTCTAAATGTAACATGCAATAATCTTTAAAGAGCTAGCTGCCTGCTATGGCTTCTTCCTATAGCCACAAAGACTGGCTCTTCTTTCTTTCTCTTTGCAACTACATCCTTATCTCTTGATAAGGTGTGGTCACCAGGGTAACCTGGCAAAAGTGGACAATACAATGTCTAAGGCCCTAGGGAAAAGTATCATCATCAAGATGCTAATGCTTTCTTGGGAGTAGACAATTTTTACAAGCACAGCTCATTGGAGAAAAATTTCAAAGCCTTTGTACAGACTGGCTGTGCTTGCTCAGGTCAGCCACTCTCCCATGATCACAATAATTCACTTTCCCATTATTTGTAGATGGTTGTTAACCTGGTGCTTTTGTACTCCTCATTAGAGGTCCCAGGATATGCTGGCCCAAATCACATCAGAACTTTGGCTCTATGTAATGATAATAACGATAATCACAACTGCAGACTCTTAACGTGGTATCCAGCATTACGTTCAGATGACACTGTTTTCACTTCCCTGGGACAAGGTACTTAGCACCATTTCACAAATGAGAAAATTAAGGCCTAGAGATATCACAGAACAAGATCAAGGGCACAGCCGGGCGGTGGTGCCACACGCCTTTAATCCCAGCACTCGGGAGGCAGAGCCAGGCGGATCTCTGTGAGTTCGAGGCCAGCCTGGGCTACCAAGTGAGTTCCAGGAAAGGCACAAAGCTACACAGAGAAACCCTGTCTCAGAAAAAAAAAAAAAAGATCAAGGGCACAGAGCTTGTAAGTACTGCAGCTTAGTTTCAAACTGTCAGGGGCTCCTATGGCAGCTTTCTCAAGGACAAAGCATGGTCCTTCAGTTCCCAACTTTATGAAATGAAGGGCAGCCCCAGTGTTACCTGGGGCAAAAAAAAAAAAAAAAGTAACTACAGGAAGCTAGAAAGTGTTTTAATTCAGATCAATTGTCCTCAGTTCAATCATAAAATAAGGTTAGAGAGGAGAATTTGGATGACCACCAGAGTCAGTCACAGAGAAATGCAGAACTTTTCTCAACATGTAACTTAGCAAGTCAAATCACTGGACACCCATACAGCTTGACTCTGCCTTCAAGCTGCATGTCTGGTAGAGCCTACCCTTGACCTCTACAGCAGGGTGAGGGGAGGGAAGGCAAAGCTCTACCATTTGCCATCTCTATATGCTACGCAACCTCAAATTTCTCTAGAAAGTGTGCCCTCCTCTCTGGTATATAGGATGAGAAACTTAGGGCTGTGTTGGAGAGAACTAAAAAGGATTGATCATGACCTGAGACGTCACCCGCCTTCTAGCAATCACAACATGGCAGTGCAGCAGCATGGGTGGATGGCCCTCATGCAGTCTATGTCCGCAGACAGTGGCATCAGTCTGCACAGCCAGTGCTTGGCTGTTTCTCTGGGCCATACTTAGATTCTCTAGCTAGCTGTCTTCTCAATAGCACCATGTAGAGATCAAAGGCAGAATTCCACAAGAGTGTGTTTTTATTCCCCTTACAAACCTGCCTCAGCTACGCAATTCTGTTAGCAGGAAAGTCACCCTTTTAGCTGCTCAAGCGAGAAATGTTGGAGTCCCCTTCTCTCTTTCCCCGCTGTAATTCTTCTGTGAGGAAACTGCACAGTCTCCACCTCCAAATGACGCCTGCATTCAGCGTGAGCCCCTCTGCTTCTGCTCTTGGTTCTGCCTCACTGCCCTGTATCACTGTGGCATCTTTCTCTTTGCATGATTTTTTGTTTGTTTGTGGTAGTGGTGTGGAAGGCACATGCATGGAGGTGTAGAGGACAGCCTTAGATTTGGTTACTCCAGATGTGTTGTCCACCTCAGTTCTTTGAGACTAGGTCTCTGATTGGCTTAGGCTTTGCCTGAGTAGGCTAGGCCGGCTGGCTAGGAAGCCCATAGAGCCTCCTGCCTCTGTCTCCCCAGGACTGAGATTACAGGCGTAGGCTACCATGCCTGTAGTCCTGACTGTTCTGGAGCTCACTATGTAGACCATATTAGACTCAAACTCCAAGAGATCTGCCTGCCTCTGCCTCTAAGTGGTGGCATGAAAGGATTAAAAGCTCCATGCCTGTATTTTTCAATGTGAATTCTGGGAATCTAACTTCCACAACTATCTTCTTGTTTCTTTCTGTGTAGGACCTTCTGCATGTCTATTCCTTTGTCTGCTGGTCTCAGTCCATCCTCCCCTGCAGACTTAGTTCCATATAACAGGAAGGGTCCCCAAGTCGTCTCTCTCTGTTTCTCTCATAGATACCATTTTGCTCTTTCCTTCTACAGTGTTTACAGGGACATCAGTTGTTCACTTATGTATTTCCCCACAGCAGGGGGAAAATGGTCATCTGTCTTGCTCACCATTAATCTCCAGTTCTCAGCACAGTGCCTAATATACACAAGACACTCAATAAATATTAAATGACTAAATAAATGAATGTCTAGACCTACCTTTGATTCTTTATGGTTTCTGCTGTCTCGTTTATGGTTTCATCAATTCTTTCCTCCCATCTGCTTAGAGATTTATAGTTTGGGGAGTGCTTTCATTGTCTTTCTCCCATCTGTGAGAGAGGGAGTGACTGAGCTGGTTTCTTTTGTGTAACTGAAGAGAGCAAGGTGCTGGGAGGGAACTCAAGAGACTCACCTGCAGCTTAACAGCTGAAGGGGCAGAGCCGGAACTGGGCCCGTTTCACAACAGGTCTCTAGCTCTCCTGAGGCTCAGTGGATGCTCTGACTCTTCTAAGCTATAAAGATACTTTGGAATATGAGAACATGATATTCAAATAAAGACAGAAAAAATATAAGTTCTATTTAGACTGATGATACTTACATTGTTTGTCTTAGCAGATAATGAGCAACCAAGCTTCATTTCTCCATTCCTCTCCAAGCAAAGATTAGGCAGGAAAGCCCATGGCTGGAATTTCATCGTTAGATGCTGTTTTCAAGCTTTATGAAGATTTATTATAAGTGAGGAATTATAGTGGGTAATAAAGCTAACTCCACTGACTACAGCAATGATGGGAAGTAATTCAAAAGCCATGGCTTTCATGTATTTTAATTAGTATAACGGGCACATCTAAAATGCAGGTGTATCTATCTATTCATTATTCTGCCCCATATTCTCTTAAACGTGATCATGTGAAAGACTGTTCCAAATGAGAATGACTATGTATAATAGATGGTTTCAAACTTGATATCATTTGGGTTAAAATCAGCCAGTAGTCTCAAATAGCCCATTCCGGTGACTCCTTCTCTGATGTTTCGGCTGTCAGCAAAGCACCTTGGACTTTCTTTCTCTCACAGTAGTTATTAGTTATTTGTTTGTTTGTTGTTTTGACTCCAGACAGTGTCTTGCTAAGTAGCCTAGGCTGCTCTTGAGCTTGAGATAGTCTTGTCTCTGCCTCCTGATGCTGGGTGAGTAGTGTGGGCTTCCATGCCTGGCTTTCTTCACTAGCTTTCTACACAAGCAACTTACCGTTTGTGGATCATACATAAGCTTCACACTTGGATGTGATTATTCATATGTCCACATTGATTCATCCAGTCTTTATTTTATTTTATTTTATTTTATTTTGGTTTTTCGAGACAGGGTTTCTCTGTGTAGCTTTGCGCCATTCCTGGAATTCACTTGGTAGCCCAGGCTGGCCTCGAACTCACAGAGATCCGCCTGCCTCTGCCTCCCAAGTGCTGGGATTAAAGGCGTGCGCCACTACCGCCTGGCTGATTCATCCAGTCTTTTATCTTTGAAACAAAAATGCACAATAAGGTATCTCCTAACCCCATCTTGACTCAATAATGATCAAATAAAAACTATTTTATTTCAGTGTAACAATGATCTAGTTAGCTACCAAAATGATTGCTTTATCAAATGTAGCTTGTTTGGCAAGACAGATGCCAACAATTGTCTCCCATCTTTGAACACATCTGTCACTACTCCCACGAAGAGGTAGAGCCCAGTGAGCTGCTCAGTAGAATATGACACAGGTGATGTGGTATGTTCCGAACACATGTCTTAAGAAAATTAGCAGGTTGTATTTCTGTCCCCTTGGGATCTAGCTTTCATGGACAGGACCTTAGTTGATACATAGTGAGGAGGGATCTCATAGACAGATGGAGTCACCTGACCAGCTTACATTTCCCCTAACATCTTAGTCATGTACCTGACACTGCAATGGGACCACCTTAGATGTTCCAGCTTCAGCTGAAACCTCTACACAGTGCAACCACAACTGTGACTGCAGCCAGCCCCACATAAGGGCACCACAGGCTGAACCTGATTGTCGTGCTTGGCTCTCAGAGTCTCAAGACATTAAGTGATTGAGGCTTTTTTTTGTGTTTGTTTTGTTTTGTTTTTATGCAGCGATAACCAAGACACCAAGATAAGAGGTTTGTCTTTGCTGCACCAGTTCAATACACATCTATTGAGCAACTTCATGACTGCTAGAGGCATTTGCAGAGTAAGCAGCAGAAACAGCAGCTAAAGGGCCTCAAGTGGCTGTCACTGAAGGAGGATGGTGTATATGAAGTTCTGGTCTTTAAAGACGTAGCCTCCTAACCAAAGGAACATACAAAGGCAGATTTATAGAGCCATGTGTAATGCTTTCAGAGCTAATGCTGAGCTGTGCATTCGAAGACTATTCAAGCCAAACTACCAAATCAGAGAAGGCCGAGAGTGGGTACAGCTGAGTCTCAAAAAGTAAGAATTATTCATGTTTGAAAGACAACAGAGCAGCAATGCATGGGAAGTGGGGTAGCATGGGAACAGGAGGGGATGGCAAAACACAAGGTTTTACTACCTGGAGGCAGTTTGGTGTGATTGGAACATGCTGCGAGATGGTGGTGCCTAAGGAGGACACCTGGACATGGCTAACTTCCTTCTGTAATGAGGCCTTGGATCACAGAGTGATGAGGCTCTACACTGGACACGAAGTACTAGCTCTACAAATGAGTCATCAGAATCACTACATCACTGGGACCCACATCTGTCATTGTGATAGTGTGTACTCTTCCATATACAAGATATTAAATAAAGGAATATTCTTCAGGTAATTAGTCAGGGAAAGAAACTGAAGCTGCCCCGCACCCCAAGACACACTCAGCACCCTGAGACACACTCAGTTCCCCAAGACACACTCAGCACCCCAAGATACCTCAGCACCCTGAGACACACTCACTCACTGTTCTCATGGTCCTCAGTTGCAGTGGTTTTGGGCCTTTAGCTGAAGTTTCAGCTTATTACTCCACCAAGTCCTCACCCAACTTCAAGGGACTGAGCTTCCTGGGTGGTAAAGATAGGAAGAAATGACAGACAGACAGTCAGACAGACATATGTTCTAAAAAGCTGGCACCTCAGAATGTTTATTATACAGAGCTGAATAAGGAAGCCCTGTTACTATGGCCAGCCGGATCAAGGAGGCAGGTTAAGCTAATGTCAGTAGGAGCAGTGTCTGTAGGGGATCAGTCTCCAGGCCATAACTATCTGGTGGGGAGAAATCTGTTTTCTACACACACTTCCAACCTCAGCACATGGACCGTGGAAGGCTTTGTTATCCCTCTGACCCTCACCTCTGGAGGAAGGCTTTGCCCCATTCCCATAGGTCTGAGGCTGTGGCCTTGACATGGGTGCTTCATATCAACAACACACATTCACTCAGGACTTAATTCTCCACACTACCCTATATTTCTAAAAGAAAAGGAGTGAAAAGAAAAAATAAAATAAAGTTTTGCTGAACTATTTTCTCTTGATTTCTCAGATTTAGATATTATCCACCAAATTCTTTACAGAGATGAAGTTTTGGTTCGCTTATGTTACATTTCCTTTACCTCTGCCATCTACTATGTAATTAAATTGCAGCTTTTGATTAACTACACCTCCGTGCTTTCATTATTATGACTACGTAAATATTTCTCTGCTCCATCAAATGAGGTGCCACCATTCTGTTTATTTTTTATGCTAGTTTTGTTTTACCTGGCATTTTGACTGATTTCATTTTTGCTGCTCAGAAATAAGTGAATCTTTCTGTATCTCCAGATAACTTCCAAAATGCTTTTCAACATAGATTTTTCTCAATTCTCAACTTCTCAGTCCCTCGGTTTCAATGTTGTGTGTGCATGTAGTAAGGGTGTGGGGACACACGAGTGTGTAGGGGACAGAGACGACCTCAGGTTTTATTCCTTATCTTTTATTGTTGTTTGTTTTGAGGCACTGTCTCTACGATAGGCTGACTGAACAGTGAGTCCCATGGACCTGCCGGTTTTCATCTCCCAGCACTGGGATTGCAATCCTCACCACCGCGCCATCATCCCTGGATTTTTTTTTTTTTAATGAATTCTAGGAGTTGAACTTGGTCCTCATGTTTGCAAGGCTTTGCCAACTAATCTGTTTACTAACCCTCAGTATATTCCACAGACAATTCTCCTGGAATCATTGCTCGGTTCTAACCTGGACTGCCATCTCTGCGTGAGGAGCCCTGGGCTTTCTCTTCCTTACCTGGCACTCTGGAGAATCCCATTTTGGAAATTCCCTTAACCCGACCTGAGCCTTTTCTGGGCTCCACTACTCCACTGTAGTCCACTCTTCAATCTTATTGGAACAAAGGAAATGACTCACTGAAGCAATTGTTTTGAAATATGAAAGTGAAAATTTTTTCTATTCTCATACTTGACTAGTAGTTTAGGAGGCAGAAAATTGCAGGTTGAAAATGATTTCCCTTGGAGTTTCAAAGGTATCATTTCATCCTGTCTTGGCTTTAGTGTTGTCAGTGAGACACCTTCTGTCATTCTGATGCGCTCTCTCTCTCTCTCTCTCTCTCTCTCTCTCTCTCTCTCTCTGCATCTTGTATTTGTATATGTGTGCATGTGTCTGTGTGTTGCATGTGTGTTTTACGTGTATGTGTATATGTATGTGTTGCATGTATATATCTGCATATATGTGTGTGTTGTATGTGTATGTGTATGTCTCTGTGTGTTGTGTGTGCATATATGTGTATATGTGTGCTGCATGTGTATATGTCTATGTATGTACCTGTGTGTGCAAATGTTTCTTTGTGGTGTGTGCATGCACGCACATGTGTATGAGTGTATTATTTGTGCATGCGTGTGTCTGCATTTGTGATACATGTGTTTAGTGTATATATGGGGTATTTCCTCATCCATTTTAGAGGATGCCATGCTCTTTCTTTTATCACTGGTCTTTCACTGTTGCGGAACGATGTACAACAGTCTTCATCCATGCACCTGTACCTTGATGCAAGCTAAGTGAGTTCTTTAAATCTGGAGATTTAGTGTGTTTTTGAGACTCGGACAATTTCCTGATATTGTTCTGGGATCGTTTTTGGAGTAGATGCTGATAGTTCACTGACCTCACCACCTGAGCTTCAGCTAGTGGACTGTGTTAAATGATGCTTCCTCAAAATGTGATCTTGTTTGATAATGGGGTCTTCGCAGACAGATGCAGTTAAGGATAAAAATGAGATCCACCTGGACTGAGAAGAGCTCTGTATCCAGTCACTAGTGTTCTTATTTAAAAAGAAAGGAAAAGTACTGCCAACACCGGAGGCCATGTAGTGCACCTTACAGACGGCTTGCCATGCTGGTCGTTCTTGTGGTTCGCGGGAACTGACACCGGGTAGGACTCTAATTCCTTCCCTCCCTTGACACATTGAACAGTATTTGTGGTACCATGGAAGATAGAGTGCAGGAAAGAGGCTTCCAGGTCAGGGACGGCTCCAGTAATCCATCTTGTGTGCTCTGCGTGTAGTGTCTTCAGCAATGGGATCCCACCCTTACCCCCGAGAGGCAAGCTAGGCATGCACCAATAGTCTGTACTGTTTGGGGCACTACTTGGATTACCCTGGCCAGCCACTCAACATGAGGATTCTCAAGTTTGGTACTGGATTTTTCGTTAGTCTATGGTTATAATAGAGAAAAATGTCAGCACAAGTAGCTTACCTTCTTTTAAGGTGTGTGTGTGTGTGTGTGTATGTGTGTGTGTGTTTGTGTGTGTGTGTGTACTTATATGTATCATTTCTAATTTTAGGTAAATATAAAATTAGGATTCCTTAAGGCTTTATCAAATAACCTGGTATATTTTTCCCTCATCCCTCTTTCTCTATGTGTATTGGCCTTGCTCTCTCCTCCATAGTTATAGCCCCTTGCCCATTTTTCTATTTCCCAATTCATATTACCTATGTCTTACTATTCCTTTCTCAAGCCCAAGTCCCTCCCACTCTATCTATGTTCTCTTTATACTTTCTTGGTTCCTGTGGTTACTACATGCATACTTACATCTGAGAATTTGGAGCTAGGAACAACAGATGAGAAGGAACACACACAGTGTTTGTCTTTCTGGGTCTGTTACTTCGTACTCAAGACAATCTTTTGTAGGCCCGTACATTGAAGCTATCTAATTGTACTGAAGGCCTACCCAACAGAAGGGAAATCGTTACTAGTACTGGAAACCTAGCTAGCTGCCTGGGCTAGTGAGGTTCATGGACATCAGAAAAGAATCCACTACTGCCACTTTGCTAGACCAGCGTAATTCCTTATGACATTCTAAATCGTATCCTATACCCATAGATAGGTATAGCTATACCACCCTTTATCAAAGATTGCTCTCTTTACAGCAAATGGAGACCATCACAGAAAAGCACAACTGGACACATGCAGAAATAAACAGATTGTAGGATGCCCAGTCCCAATGTGAACATCACATCACATCACATCTCCTGCATCTATGGTTCAAGGAACACTGTGGAAAAGGGGGCAAGAAGATGATAGGAGCCAGAATACAAGGATGTCTGGGTGAAACAGCCTTCCCTAGAAATGGCTGCCTAAATAAGACTGGAACGATGACAATATCTATGGGCATATTAATGTGGAAGGGGCAAAAGCTTGTGGGGTCCTGCCCCTGGACAAAGAGCTATGGGTAACTAATGACTGTTGGGAAAAGGGAAATTAACCTTCCTTTGGGATTAGCCTCATTATTGGTTGTCCAGTGCAGAGTGATCATCTCTCAAGCCATATACACATACAGCAAAAACAGATTCAGCAGGCTGTGTTTATACATTTATGCATACCTTTACATGCATATATATAGGTATATGAATGTAACAGTATTAAAGATAAAAAGGCAATCAATTGGAGGCAGGGCATGGGAGGGATCAGAGGGAGGCAAAAGAAGGAGGAAAGCGATGCCATTCCATTTCAACTAAAAACATATTTAAACAAAGAAAATGGTGAGGGCGTGGAGATGCTGGGGCAGACGACGGGACAGTGGACACGGAGGTTGGAGTGCTATCTCTGTTGATGGCTAAGGACTGCCAACAGTCCCACAGCGAGGAGCACGCTGCAGAACGTTTTCTCCCTCTGAGCTGCCTGATGGAGCCAATCTTGATGAAACATTGGCTTTGTGACTTCTGGCCTCCTGAACTGTGACAAAATAAGTTGTCATTGCTTTAAGCCTCCAGTTCTTGGTAATTTGTTGTTGCAGCCCTAAGAAGCCGGCATAGTCACTGACTGTTACCTCCTGTGACCACATCCTGAGAGATTGTTACCTGAGCTACGGGCACACACCTGACCACGAAAATGAGCTACACATGTCTAGAGACCATCATCAAAAGTACCACAGACACTCCCAGAAGGACTCTGCAGGCCCAAGCCTGGCATACATGGTCTCGGCAGGTCCTGCCCTCCCCATTTCCCTCATCCTTGCTAAACCACTAGACTCCCCTGTTTAGACACTTCTACAATCTTAAACCTAGCTACCAAGGTCCATTCCCTTATATGGCCACTTCCTTATGCCTGACTCATTCCTGAGGCTGATCACCAAGGTCCAGCTTTCAAAACACCAAGGTCCAGCAATCCTTATTCTCCACTTGGCTACCCTAAGATTACCAATTAGAACCAACCAACTCATCCCACTTTCTCCTGGTATGGACATCCCCTTTTTTCCCTTTAAAAATCACTCCTGCAAAGCCATTCACAGCTGTTTCAGATTCAGATTCAGCCATCTTTTTTGTTTGCCTTGCTTAATAAAGGATCTCTTTGTGTTTGAAATTAGTGTTTGAGTGTGATCTGTGCCTAACCCAGGGTCCAGAGGGGAGCACCCTGCAGTGTGTGGGTTCCTTCACACCTTCTTTTGTTTTAATAACTCTCACGTGTGTGTGCATATATATGTATATATATATATATATATATATATATATATATTCTATGCTATTTCTCAGATTCTCCCAACTCAATTGAACCTCAGTTCCTGACATAATATTTCCTCTATGTTACTCAGCTTTCCATTACTGCAACCCAAAAACCAGGAGAAGCAACTTGAAAGAGTTTATTTGGTTCCCAGTTGGAAGTATCAGCCAAGGTCAGTTGGTCCCATTTCTTCTATGCCTGCAATGAGTCAGCTCATCATGACAGGAAGCAGATATATGCTAATCTGTTGTTTTTCATACTATACTTTTTATTTATTAGAATTGCTTCTATTACAAACTATTTGAAAATATTTTTAAGCTTCATTTAAGTTTTCTTCTACTCTTTGCATTCTCTATTCTCTCTCTCTCTCTCTCTCTCTCTCTCTCTCTCTCTCTCTCTCTCTCCTCTGTTTTTCATACACACACATTTATAGCTTCCCTCAAATACTTGGTGATCCTTAACTTACACTGTTTTATTGGTGCTAAAGAAGTCATTGGAAGTTTGTGTGCAAGGATGGGACTTGTCATCTGGTAGTCTGATTTTAGATTTCATAGGCAGCTAGACATTCATAGTCTCTTTGTCAGGGGGCAGTCCAGTTTCCCCAAGTGAAGATCCCTCCAGTCTGAAGGCTGGGGCTAGTGTCAGTGCTGATACTAAGCAGATATAAGCCTGCTGGTGGAACTCTGGATCACGCAGTGGTAGGAAACTGGGTCTTGTTGTAGAAAGATATTTCTACTTAGGCTTCTGTTTTCCTTTCCAGCTCTCGATCTTCCCCTGGGATCTCCAGTCAGAGACCCCTTCATTTCGGTTTCATCTTATGAAGGATCATGGAGGCAGCCTTTATAAACCCTTAGGTACTATGGTGTCTTATGCTGACTTTCAGAACATTTCCCTCTTCCAGCCCATCATGAATTTGCACTAGTGGGAACCCCCAGCTGGCCAGGCCAGGATATTCCATGAGTGAGGGAAACATGCTGAGCAGATGCAGCAGGGGCGGCTGTGTGTGGAAAGTCATTCACACTCAGGCCCACTGCATCCATGTGGAGAGTTTGTTATAATAGAGAGATGAAGAGAAAGATAGGAAAGAGGGAGACAAAGAAGAAAGAGAAGAGAGAGAAAGCAGAGGTGTGCACCCTTCCTGGGAATGTAGAGAGAGGAAGGGGAGGAGGTTTTCAGGATGCAGGGTGGCCCCAAGGGGCGGGTTTTCAAGGGGTGGGTCAGAATATTAACACAGCCACCATTTGACCACCACTGTCTCCCAAAACAGATAGCTTTAATTCTTCAGCTGTACTGAGTGCTTCTGGGGAGTTTTATGCCAGAGGAAATGACTGCCCTACTTAGTCACTGGCCATGACTCCATTTGCCTTTTCTGTATCCGATGGTTGGGAGGTAGATACTTCATTTAATGCAAGATTGCTTGATCCAAAGTGGAGTTCCATTTCTGTATCCCATGAGATGCTCAGATGTTCAAAAGGAGGATGTTGCTTTCACATAATTACCTTAAAGCTGGAAGGCCAAATAATAGATTTTGATAAATTCAACTGACTTATAAACAGACAAATATTTACATTAATTAAAATACAGCTAACCCTGAATATTTAAGTATTTTAGTTAACATTATGGTCCTGTTTTATAGCATTTCTCACTGGTTCTCAAAATTATAGGGATGTTGAGGATAAGAATCTCTGCTATTATTCTCCATATGACCCCTACCTTGATGTTGAGTACAAGGAATGTTATAAATCTCAAGCTTGAGGGAAGCCATTCACCTGTGCAGTTTCTCAAAAGATTCCATGGGGCCAAACCATATTCACACTCAGAATCTTTGAAGGTTTTTGTTTGTTTGTTTGTTTGTTTGTTTGTTTTCAAGAAAGAGAGAACAATCCATCTCCTTCCTCAGAACCCTGCTCTTTGTCTCCCAGAGAAACAGACAACCACTGTTTCAGATGTCCAAATTGCCAGTTACTCAAGTCTCTATAAAAGACAACTCACACTTCTTTCTACTCCTTTCAGTGTCCACAAACAGGAAGAGCTTCTGGAAAACAGGGGAAAAAAAAAAAAAACAAAAGCAAACCACCAACAACAAAACAAACAAACAAAAAACCAAACCAAACCAAAAAAACAAAACCCAAAAACTTTCATGGCTTCAAAGATAATTAGGAAGCTTCTGAGTACAGCACATAGATCTGCTGCACAAGGAAAAGCAGATAAGCTGAAACACATAGAAAGGCAGAATTTTAAAAAATACCCAATACATAAATATGATAAACACATCTGGCAAACTGTGAGTAAGTACTCTTTGGGGAAAGTCAAATCCATTAGCATGAAGTCTTGGAGAATTTTTGTAATCAACTGGGTTTCCCCATAGTTTTAATCAGGAAGTGATTGACAAATAAAAACTGTAAATATTTAGTGTGTACAAAGTGATGTTTTGCTATTACACACTGCTGTATGACAGACTTTTCCTGAAAAAAAAATGCAATATGGCTCCTCACTGCAGAACAGGAACCCACAGCAGACTGAAGCCATGTTTGCAGCAACACTCAACTGGAGGAGGGTTAGAGGACACGGGTCAACAAGGGGAGCGAAAGCTGCCTCCCTGGGACTGTCGCTCCTTGTTCTCAGAAGACACTGTGAGGAAAACCAGAAGGCACAGGAGACCTACAGAGTGCTTAAGCCAGTGTCTGTTGAGTGGGCTGCCATGGTAGGCCTCTCCCATCCTGGGGGATAAAGCTGTTTCTTTTTCTTTCTCCTCAGCACCGTCTTCTGTTTTTCCTTGGTGTTCAGTTCTTTGTCCCTGCCAGAGAATGAATCTGGCAATCCCCTGGATGACTATCAGAAACCTGTTATTTAAGAGTTTTTAATTGGAGTTAGGAACAGAAATATGGGTGAGGGGTCACTTACCAGGTGTAGCGATGACTGAAAAGCATCTGTATTACCGAAAAACTCACCCACCATGGAAAAGCACACCTCCCCCCCCCCACACACACACACAGGGCAGCTTGTGGGCTGCTCCACAGTCAGAGAATCCCTTTTCTCTGCTTCCAGGTCAGTCTCTTCTCCAAGCAGGCATTCACTCCTGTCTATATACTGCTCTGGAGGGGCCCTCCCGAAACTTGTAAATTTCTGTTCTCCCAGGCATGTGATATTTTGTTTACCCCCTAAGTCTCCTGAGTGTCCCAATCCCTCATTGAGGAAGTGTTTCAGTTTGGAGGAAGCTGCCACACACGGGGTGTGAGTTCATCACCATACTAGAACTAATATACATATTCCATATATATTTGTCGTGTGTGTGTGTGTGTGTGTGTGTGTGTGTGTGTGTGTGTGTGTGTGTAACATTTTCTTTAGTCCTTCTACCATGCTTGGGTGGCGACTGTGACCATGCCTTGCCTACTGTGAGTGAATATGGGAATGCAGGTAGTTCTCCATGTGGCTGTTTTACTACTTTACAGATAACATTTTGTTTAGTATACAGCAAGTTTTTAGTTTGATGTAATCTCATTAGTTTGTTTATAAATTTGGTTGTTCTTTTAAAAAAAATCATCAAGATTAGTATCAGGACTTCTCTATGTGTTTTCTTTCATAATTTTGTGTTTTTAGGTTTTCCGTTTAAGTTATTAATCAATTTTCAGCTAAATTAAGATGAGCCCATTCTCATTTGTTTGCATGTGGATATCCAGTTTTCCTGCTAGCCTCACTGAAGAGACTGTATACTATGCTTTCTTGGTATCTTCATCAAGGATGAATTGAAGATGTATGTGTAGATTTATTTCTGGTCTATTTTATCCATTGGTCTAATGTGTCCTTAAAAACAACAAAAACAATGGACATGCTAGTGGATAGTGTTTTGTTAACTTTGTGATATGTTTCTGCTGATGCAAAAGGCCAGATCAGACTAGATTAAAAACAGATAAATGCAGGTTTATTAGGCACGGCTCCTGGGTGGACTGACCAGTTCTAAATAATGGGGCCAGAGAAGTTGTGCACCCAGGCTAAAGCAGGGAGGTTTTATAGACCTTAGGTTAGGGGTAATGATGTGCCAGCCTGGAGCTGGGACTATGCCCAAGTATGATCACAAGCTAGGTCTCTGGGTGGTCACTTGGGTGCCATTCCTTTGTTCAAAGTTTTCTCAGCACAGGCAGCATTTGGGGGAAGTAGGGCAGATGGGGTATCCAAGCTTGTGCAAGGGGGAACAGGGGTTCCAATGGAACACTTTATATTTTACAACTTTACTAATTAATTCTATCAGGATTTTTTATGGGGTCAGTTTTATCTCTTTTCTCTTATACCTAGATTAGCTTCTGAAAAGAAGCATTTTGAACTGATCAGAGTGATGCACACTGCTGATCCCAGCACTGGTAAGGCAGAGGCAGGTGGATTCGTATAAGTTAGAGGTCAGCCTGGTCTACATGACAACTTCCAGGTCAGCCAGAGCTACACAGTGAGACCCCATCTCAGAAAAACAAACAAAAACACCAAAACAAGTATTTTGAATTGTTTATTAGGCTTTATAACAGGTGTCTACGGGGAGCTTTATAAGTCTTCTTGGGATTTCATGCTCACCTTCTCCTCCACACTCTGTGTAGCCTTGCATTTGAAGATGTAAACATGTCTTCCTGTCTTGATAGTACTATTTTGACAAGTCAATGTGTTCTTCGTCCACGTCTTCAGTCTGACAGTATTGTCTTTTGGACTACAGTTAAAAGGAGGAAGGTCATGTGGCTGTTACTGGATCTGCAATTAGCAGGCTATTATTGGAGACATGATCCTACTAGATCCCTATAGAACAGAACTTGCTCTTGGACCCTAGGAAAGCAGGGCCACACCAGAGTTCACAGCTGGGCAGAATTCAGGGAACTGAGGTTGGTGAACCTGCTACCAAGATGTTTTATTCTAGTTTCTGTTTGGCATGACTGAGAGTAAAAATGAAACTGTGTCACAGGGATGCCTCAGGGCCCACAACCAGGACCAAAGTTAGCAGGCCCAAGATTGACAGCATGGACAGGTATATATTCTACAATGTCTGTATATGGCAATTGACTCTGGATTGGTATTAGAGCATCACTGTGGTGAGATCACAAGACAGCTTCAGGATATGATGTCAGTGGGCCTCCTTCCAAGGCACAGGTGGACAAAACTCTCAAAAAGTATAGGAAGCAGATCACTTCAGGATATATGGTTGAGGCCCTAGCCAGTGGTCCTGTAACCAGGACATGGGCAAGCATGGCTTCTCTTAGGTCCTCTGATAGAGCTGATGGTAAGACTGTGATCAAGTAAGGCTAGAGTTAAGTCCCTAGGAAAGGGCTGCTTTTGGTCTATGTTTGGCTGAACTGCCACAGGGCACAGACCTGCCTTCTCACACTAGTGTTCTTCCACTGGGGCTTCATCAGAGTTCTGCATGTTCTCTGGAGAGCTGGGAATATGACTCAGTGGTAGAGTACCTGCCTAGCATGAAGAAGGCTAAGGGTTTGGTCCTCAGCACTACATAAACAAGCCATGGTGGTGGTTGTCTTAGTTTGGGTTTTACTGCTGTGAAGAGACACCATGACCACAGCAACTCTTATAAAGGAAAACATTTCATTGGGGTTGGCTTACAGTTTCAGAGGTTTAGTCCATTAGCACCATGCCAGGAAGTGTGGCAGCATAAAGGCAGACATAGTTCTGGAGAGGTAGCTGAGAGTTCTACATCGGTATCTGCATGCAGCAGGAAGAGAGAGTGAACCACTGGCCTGGCTTGAGCTTCTGAAACCTCAAAGCCCACCTCTAGTGATACACTTCCTCTAACAAGGACACATCTACTCCAACAAGACCACACTTCTTAATAGTGCCACTCCTTATGAGCCTATGGGGATCACTTTTTATTCAAACCACCAGAGTGGTGTACACCTATAATCTTAGAACTTTGGAGGTAGAGTCAGGAAAATCAGGAGTTCAAGCTCTTCCTCAGCTATATAGTAGATTTGAGGCCAGGAAGAACCACTTGAGACCCTGTTTTATGTACCATCCACTCACTCAGGCTGATAGGGGAGAGAAATAGAGTCATTGGATTATTTTGCATAAATAGAAAAATTTGCCTCCTCATTGCTTCAAAACATGTAAGCACTGTCTCATATGACAGAGCAGTTCAGCAAGCTAGTACCTTCACTGTCTTCTTTGTACAAAAGGAAAAATAACTTCAGAATTAGTTTAGGATTTTGTCAAAATTTATAAGGTAGCCAATAGTAGAATTATTATCAAATTCTAGTAGCAAAATAATAGTATATAACAACTACTATGGCTGCCTGGTACTATTCAAACTCCTCAACTGAATATCACATTCAATCCCAAAGAAATCTCTGGGAAGCAAGCATTGTTATCTTCTTTCTATGGACAAAGAAAACAGACATCTGGAAAGTGGTAGACTCAGGGTTTGAAGTCTGTGTGACTCCTATGCCCCAGTTCTGCCCAATAAATTATACCAGCTCTGGGTAGAATCCTTCAGTCCTCTTAGCAGCATGATGATATTTATGATGATGAGCCCCAGAAACTTAGCAACTGGTGCTACAGATAATTTTAATGATTACTTATTAAACGTGAGCACCTAGTGGGGTGTTCTTTAAAAATAATGTTTGCAATGTCAGAAAAGACAGGCGGAGTGAAAAAGCCTTATGAGGCCTGAGTCGTCTGCACTGTGAAGGTCAAGCAACAGCCAGAGGGAGGAGGACTGTCCCTGCTGATTATCCCACAGTGCCTGTCTGCTTGCAGAGGACTCAGCTTGCTGCTGGCCTTGACTCTTCTCTTGTGTATTTCCTTTAGACAAGGACTAGATAGCAGCAAAACAGTTAATAGCCCTGGAATATCTGCCAAAAGGGAGGCATCTTGTAAAAATCTCTCCATTCTCATTCATTTTACTCTTCTTAGGCCTTCAAAGATCTATCCTCATCAGCTAAGTTTTTCCAATGAGAGATCACCAAATGATTTCTCTGCATCTACAGGCAGCAGGAAGAGACAGTGAACCATGGGGCCTGGCTTGAGCTTCTTAAACCTCAAAGCTCACCCCAAGTGACACACTTCCTCTGTGAATGTAAGTTGGGTATGCCAGGCTCTGACCAATAGAAGATGCCATGGAATTTGTCTGACATCACCACCTTATAGATAGTGGGAACAAAGCTCAACTTTTGACAATGTCATTCAAGTTATAGGTCCTTTGCCATTTTGCTATAGTGGCTCTAAAAAATATTTTAAGAGAGAATGGTGGGAAATACCATATTTCCAAACAACTGGAAGCCTTGTCATTTATTCACAAATGTAAAAAGGCAGATCAAGAATAGTTAGGACAGTTTTGGAGACATAATCCAGAAGTGACATTGGGGATTTTTATTTTTATTTTTTTACTACCTTTCCATTTGCAGAGATTACTTCTATACCCTCTGTGCAGTGTACCAGTCCAGGAAGATATCAACATCACATGTCTCCAGGCCTGGGCAGGTGACTCTGATTGTGAGGGCTTGCCTTTCTGGGTTCAGTTCCCAGCACCCACATGACAGCTTACAACCATTGGAGCCCTCTTTTTGCCTCCAAGGGCTTTAGGCATGCACACAGTTCATATACATACATGCATAAATAAATACTTTAAAATAAGTGGAAAAATTATAAAGGTCCATGAATAAAACACTGTATTTTGAATTATTGAAAAGCATACCCCAAACTTTTCAGAGAAACACAAGTAAATGTTTCAGTTCCAGTAAGTGATGGACCTACCTTTCATGACAATCTCATGCACATATCATGTAGGTTATTTTGATTATACAAGTACATTAGTTTACTCTTGCTATTTTAATAAATCATTACAAATTTAATAGCTTGACAAAACTAATGTATCATAGTTCTAGAAGTCATAAGTCTATCACCAGTCTCACTGGACTAAAGTCATTTCTTTGGGTCTGCTCTCCCTTCTGGAGACTACAGGAGCAGGGGCATGTTTCCTTGCCTTTTCCATTTCTAGAGGTTGCAGCTTTCATTGACTGTGGTCCCTTCCTCTGTCTTCAAAGTCAACAATGACTGATCACATCTTTCTTTATTGGGCTGTATTATCCTGTTACTGACTGTCCTGTGCTGGTAGTATCCTTGAACACACAGAGATCTGCCTGTCATGTGATCGGGATTAAGGGCATGTGCTACCACTGCCAGACTTCTGCTATGGCTTGCTATCAGCTCTGACCCCCAGGCAACTTTATTTATTAACATACAAATAAAATCACATTTTAGTACAAATAAAATATCACCATAGTCCTGCCTTTTTCTTCCATGTTTAAGGACCTTGTTAAGGTCAGTTGAATTTTAGGGATTAACATGCAGACATCTTTGTTGGGGAGGGGGGCATTCTGTCCATCACCAAATTTATTCTAAGTTTTTAGACTTTGGGCCAAAACATTTAGAAGTACATATAGTTAAAACAGAAGTGAGACTCTAAACGAAAAAGGGGTTGATTTAAAGATGTTGAATAGGGCAGAGATATGGAACGCTGTGTATATCACCTGCTGCAAAGCCTCATGACCCAAGTCAAACCCTGGGACCTACATTTGGAAGGAGAGAATCAATTCCTGCAGCTTGTCCTCTGGCTTTCCCATAGGCATCATGGCACACATGTGCCCCCATTTACATAAAATAAATAAAATATAATTAAAAATCCATAGCATATGAGAAAACCATCCTGGAACATCTACTATATTTAGAACCACTTCAACATACAAAGAACCATCATGTCCTAGCATATTAAGCAGACTTGAAAACCCCCAAAATTTGTTACCTACTCAGTTCTAGAGATGAGAAAATTAAGGCCTGGTGGCAATGTAGGAGCCAATTATTGCTGGTGGAAGCCTAAGCATTCTGACTCGATCTGCACAGTATCTACCACCCACAGCTCATCCAAGGACAGATTCCCACCTCCCAAAGTATATTTATTGACAAAGGCCACTGCTTGCTCACACTGAAAGTGCTAATTAATTAAAGCATGTCATATAGACTCAGGACACTTGGGAACTAATACTCAGGGCATCATCAACATTGGAATTTTCCAAGTCCATCTTCCAAGATGACTCCACAGATAAGCTAGATAGGCAACAGAGCTCTTCTTAGTTTCTGCCTCTAATTCCCAAGGACAAGGTCTGTTCTCTCTGGCCCTCAGTTTTCAAGAAGTCTCAAACCCTTGTTTTCATTGATTAGTCAAGGTCAAATATCTATTTGTCACTGGGAAGAGTCCAAAAGCCTCAGTTTTAAGACCACCCTCAGAAGACATGGATTATTAAATGAAAATCTCAGTGCCAGGCATGGGTTACTTCCCTCTGAATTATTGATCATGGATCCCCAGATGCATCCAAACAACACAGGTTATTGGCATTGCTCTTGGTTGCCCACCCAAACTACATGGTAAGACCCTATTGCTGAAGACACCACACACTTTGGTTGCAGGATATAGAGACATCAGTATTGAACTGAATAGAAAACTCACTAGCCTGGGAGGCAAGATGTGCCCCCTGCTGCAGTACTGGCATGAAGATTACTCATGGGAGTAAGCAACTGGCCCCTTGATTGGACTTGAAGCCCACATGAGACACTTCTGGTCTTATCTGGTATTGTAAATACAGACAAAACTTATGGCTAAGGAAATCACAGACCCTAAAGGATAACCTATTGTTATATTTTTTAAATTAATGATCATTTTGTCAAATTGCCTTTTAAATATTTATGTCCATAGCCATAGATTTGTATTACTTTCAACCTTAGCAGAGAAGCTTCTTATTGCAGTGGACAGTTATGAATACAGAGACAGATTTCTGTTCAAAGTGCTGAGAAGAGTGACTGATTTCCCTATCTGTATTATTAATCTCACCCTCAAAGGTCAGGGAACATTGCAAAAGAAGGAGTAGAAAGAATATGAAGAGCTGGAGGATAGGGAGAAGTGCCGTGAAGTATTATCTTTGGATGTGACCTGGCTGTGGCACTCACAGCAGCTACTGTTCCCTGCACAAGACCTGTACAAGGTCAAGTCAATTAAAAAGTCCAGTATGGAGTGGGCAAGCAGCTCTGAAGACCTCAAGCCAACTGAGGAGCTATTGGCAGTTGATGGCTGCTGAGAGAAGGAGAGTTACTTTTCTTTGGGTGGAGTGAATGTCAGTAGGTTACCTATATCCCAGTGGATGACCTGATATCCATGAGAATATGATACTCACTATATTACCAAAAATAAAAAAGAAGAGGACATGAGGCTGGGAAGGAGATATGTTGAAGAGAAGCCCAGGTGAGTGGGAGACAGACAATTGGGTGAAGGGTAGATGTGATGGTAATGTATTATGTACATTGTGAAATTTCCTTAAAAAAATGAAAATAGATTTTTTTCATATAACATATTCTGATTACAGTTCCTCTCCCCATCTCCTCCCAAATCCTCTCCACCTTCATACCCACCCAAATTCATACCCCTTATTTCTCTCTCTCATTAGAAAACAGACATTTTAAAAAATGATGATTAAAAATAAACAAACCAGAATAAGACCAAACAAACAAACAGAAAAGAAAGAGCCAAAGAAAAAAGTACAAGAAACACATAAAGACACAGAGAAATACACATTCACACACACAGAAATCCCATAAAAAAAACAACAAAAAAAAATGGAAACCATAATATATAAGCAAAAGACCTGTAAGGTTAATACAAAAACAAAAAACAAAACCCCTTGCAAAGCATTATGAGACAAAAATAAACCCTCTAAAATTACCATTGAATTCATTTTGTGTTGGCCATCTACTGCTGGGCATAGGGCCTGCCCTTAAACATTGTTTGAACACCAGTGAAATTCCACTGGTTAATGATGGGAGCATGTGTCTACTTCCCCTCAGCACTGGGACCCCATCTGGTTTAGACCTGTGCAGGCCCTGTGCATGCTGCCTCAGTCTCTGTGAGTTCATATGTTCATCAGTCCCCTTGTTTCTAGAAGGTCTGGATTCCCTGGTGTCCTCCATCCTCTCTGGCTCTTATAGTCTTCTGCCTCTGCTGGTGGCCATGTCAGAGGAGCAGCAGGTGGCAACTGACCTCAGGTGTCAAATCCCTGGGTGAATCTCAGACAGGTAAGGCCTGAGACCACAGACCCCAGAGTGCCTTTTGCTTCTGCTGTGTCTTTACATGTTTGCCACTGCCATCTTTGTCTTGAAAATATCCCATTTTACCATTCTACTGGGCATTTCTACTTGTGGATTATTATGAAGATGATTTCTTCCTAAGCTCTGCTGTCTAATTGATAATAATAATGTTAGTTCAAATAGAGTTTTGATGATAACAAATAAACAAGGAAGTGTCATACAGCTAGAACACATGAGTTTCTATTGAGGTGTAATATAGACTATGGCTTAGGTATTTGATTAAGAAAAAAATTAGTACCAGTAGCCCAGCTAGCTTAAATTCTTTTTATCTTAATTTTGGAGGATGTGTTCACAGATTTTAGAGTACATCATAGCTGAAACAAGGCTTTGAAAATAACTTAAATTTAGACTAAGATGTTTTTTGTCAAATACCTTTGAGGTGAAAAACCTTAGAAGACAATCTAAAGTTTTAGAAAGGCACATAGTTGAATGAGGAACTCATTAAGGTCAGGAAACAAGAACAAAGCAGCCCAATTATCATTAGCTGATGTGCCTTACTTGCTAGGATTGGTTGATGACCGGGGAGGTATTTGAGGGAGACATCCCATTTAGGACTGAGTGTTCCAAGGTTTTTCACTCTATATATTTTCCAGTTGTGCGTCTATGGTGATATTTTCTTTGTACCAAAATGTTATTTGTATGTTAATAAATAAAGTTGCCTGGGGGTCAGAGCTATTAGCAAGCCATAGGAAAGCAGGGCAGTGGTGGTGTACGTTTGAGCTAGGTAAGTCTCTGTGTGTCCAGGGGTATAGCCAGCATTGGACACACATGCCTTTAATCTCATTACCAACCATAGAACACCTGGAGGTCTATACAGACAGGCTGTAATGAGGCAGTCCTGTGGTTAGGTTTACAACCAATGAGAAGGCAGAACAGAGACTATATAAAGACTTTAACACAGGAAGTACCAGCTCCTTCGGAGAGGTAGGACCACTGCAGGAGGAAGGGTAAGGTTTTGGCTCTTAGCTCTGACCTCTTGGCTTTCTTCTTTGCATTGGTTCTGTGTTTCTTATTTATACGATGGTTGGACACATCTACATGGGTCTATGTATTTGTCCCCATCTAGTGTAGGAAGAAGCTTCTGTGATGATGACTAAGCAAGACACTTATCTTCGAGTATAGCAGAGTGTTGTTAGGCATCTTATTGCTACATTCCTTTAGCAGAACAGTAGTATTTGGTTTTCCTTTAGGCCCAAGAATTATTTAGGCTCAGGTTTGTGACCACTCAAGCAGTGACAGGTATAGGTTCTAGGTATAGATTCTATCTCACGGCATGGGTCTTAAATCCAATCAGATATTCACTGATTACTCCCAGAACTTATTTATTGCACTAGCCATTTATTGCACATTGCCATTATTGCACTAGCATATCTCACAGACAGGTCACCATTTTAGATCAAAAGGTTTGTGGCTGGGTTGGTGTTTCCATTTCTCCTCTGGTAGCATGCAGAATACTTTCTGGTACCATGAACACTGGTCAGTTGGAATCAAAGCTCTAGATAAGCACCAATTTGACTTTTCTGTTCAATGAATTATGTAGGTCTTGTCTTCCTATCAATTTGTGGAGAGCAAACATTGTCAAAGAATAAATAAAAAATAAGAATAACAAAAACCAAGCTTGAAAAATCTGGGGTAAAATTGAAACAATTTAGTTAATCCTAAAAGAGGAGAGGAAATATTTAAAAACCCTGAATTGGACCCTGGCATTTTTATAAAATACTCATATAGTCCATTCACTGTTCTGTCTTGGCCGATTTGAATGTACTGGTGTTGTATTCCTGTTTGGGTCCTGTCTGGATCAAAACCTGGTGTTGCTGATAGAAGAGCAGTGTTCTGTCTCTAACAGTATTGACCCTCAGTGTCCTCATCTGTAAGATGAGCACACATGCACATCAGCTTTGAATCGTGTTGAGTATTTGGAGTAACTGATACGAATTATGATTCTCACCTAACTAATTGGTTCAGTGGTGTAGAGAATTCCTCTAATAAACTTGGGCAAGGCAGCATAGTGACAACTGTGTGGACATCTGGTCACCCAAGCTTAGTCCTCATAGCCTAGTGCAAACTACGTGGTCAGGATCCCAGCTTCTCAACAGATTAGGAGAAAAATGGAGCCTGGTTTTCATCCTCACCAAGCCTCACTTGTAAAGTATAATAACACTTTTCAAAATGTTGTTCTTTTAAGAAAGAAATGGGAACATTTTGGTTCTTGACATCAGTCCTGGCATATAATAAATATTAAATGCAAAACAGTGTATTAAGACTTTCTAGTTGAGTGACATAAAGCATGGATTTTATTAGCTGATGGTTTTAAAACCCAGGAATAGAAGTGATCAGAATCACCCTTGATTTACTAGGTGCAAGTACCAATGCATCCCCAAAAGGATCTCTCTCTCGCACCTTTTTCTCTCCTACTGCCTTCCTCTTGGTGCCACTTTCCCTCTGTGGTGACTTCACTCTTAAGCAAACAACCTTGGTATGACAGAGGAACTCAAGAGTCAACGGAAGCAAACATTCTGAAGCGAACAACTCCCAACTAACAGGGTTTGGGGGTGACTTTCATTGAACACACATGTTGCTATGCTGGTCCCAGTGTCAATCACTGCAGACAGACAGGGTAACACATGGTGCTCATTGGTCAGCCTTGCTCTCACACTCACCTCTGGAAATGAAGAAAGCAGATTGCAATCACCAGTTCCACACTAACAACAGCCACGAGTGTGGCTTTCTGGAGGTGAAATTAGAAGAAAAGGAATGGTCTCTGCGCAGTCAAAAACTGTAGATGTTCTCTGATATTGCATTCCTATTAAAGCAATATCTGGGAAGTTTAAAGAAGCCCTGCTTAAGTAATAAGGGGGTTCCTCAAACTGTTATCTAACATGATATATTCCCCCAAAATCTTCAGTGTCCTGAGAGGGGAAAAGCTCTCCCAAATTTACATAGAAAGTTTTGAAACCACCCCAGATCAGGACTGTGGCAGCTTTAATATATGCTTACAAGGTTTTCTCTTTTAATATTTGGAGCTTAATACCACTCCTGTCACATATTGATAAGACTAATAAATCTTTTATGGTGAATGGAATATGAAGAAAGTGATAGTTGTGATTTTTGACAAAGGTCATGGAAGCCGTTAGCTTCCCCCTCCTGGATTGCTCATTCTGACTGAGGACACTCAAGCAACACTGAGAAAATATCTCCACACATCCAAAAGGGAAGGAATAGCTCACCACCTAGATGCAAAATGGATCCTAGAGTGTGGGTAGCCCTCTGAGCCTAGGAATGACAAAGCCGGATTATCGTAGTAGTCAAAGTTCAAAGTTCAGAGTAGTTTCATGACCCAAAATGTTATAATTTAAAAACAATGGGAAGGAGTCAAGCCACACAACAGGGCTCACATGGGAGGTTTATTGGAAGAGGAGACAGACTAGGCAGAGAAGGGAGCAGAGAAGGGGTCAGAGAAGGGAGTAGAGACAGGTCCCTGGGGACAAGAGCAGTGGGGCAGAAAGAGACAGGAGGTGGGCAAGGCTACCATTTAAGAGAACTGAGGGAAGGTAGCAACTGAGCACAGGGGATGCTCTTAGTGGCTGCCTTGACAGATGCCTGAATGCTAACACAAAACACAGCCGAGAACTTGGGAAGTACTCCTGCCCTGTAAAGAAAGAAAACAGTGGTTTCAGAATAACCAGATATCTCCGTGTTTTTAGACACCATAGCAGATAAATAGCCTTCTTTACACATTGCAGCTAGCCACAATTTGGGGTCTATAGACACACAAATCCTACCTGCTCTTCTTGCTTCTCAGTTCTTCCTCGATGTTCCTCAGAGGTTAAAGGAAGAGAAGATCATCCCATCATCCCTGTCACAGGCTGGGTTCTTCCAGAAGCAGAAGAGGGCCGAGTTTCACATGTAGGATGTTGATAAAAGGCAGCATTTGGGAAGATACCTACAGAAGAGAAGGGGGCCCATTGGATAGACGAAGAAGTCAGACTGCTTTGTAGGCCAGGGGCAGCCTAGGATGACCTCAGGGGAGCCTGAGAGCTGAAATGCTCTGTCAGAGAAGTCCTGAATTGTGCTGAAATTGGCCAGTTCTTACAGACACACCTTGATCAGTCACTGGTGTCCTTCACTCAGGGAAGGGCATGGCCTTGGACAGAAGGCAGTCTTTCAGCAGGAATCCTGGCAGCTGTATCAGCAGCTTGAAGGAGGCCCCAGGTGGCTCCTCACTGTGTATACCACAGGCAGATACAGAGCACTGCATGAGCCTCACGCCTCGGAGGCAATTAATAAAACACAGCTCTGATCCCAGGCCTCCTGATCATTTCTGTGATCTTGATTCCTATGCCTGTTTGAGAGGTTCCCTGTCTGTATCCTCAGCTGTGGGTAACCCAGGTCAAAGCTGGTAGGCACAGCCAGAGCCTCCAGGAACCCAGGCAACCAAACCAGATTCTGTCTTTTAATATTTTGTAGTTTCTGGGGGGCAGCCTTGTCCTTCATGGGCTCCAGGAGCAGTAGATCAGACAGAGGTTTTGCTAAAATGGTTGGAATCTGGCCCAAGACAGGAAGCCCCAGGAGAAGGACACACGGCCCAGTACTCCACTTCCTCTTAGCGTTTGTGAACTTGGAATTCACAGCACAGAACTCCTAGACTGACTGCATCTGAGCACCCCAATTACAGTGCAGTGCTGTACTCTGAGCCAATGAACTGGCTTAGTGTTCACGTTGGAAGTAGAGCTGTCCACAAAAAAAGTTCAGCCATCTCCTCAGCTGCAAACTGGAGCTGGCCGGCTTAATCATCCTCAATGCTGTGCAGTAGAAATCGGGACAAGGGGATTTCACAGGCAGCCATGAAGGAAAGCAGAAGTGACCAGAGCTAAGCCTCTGGGAAGGGGTGGGGAGGACAAAGAAGCCAGGACAGCTCAATTTCTCTTCTCTGAGAGTAAAGGGCTCGTTACACTGATGAGTTCATTATTTCTCCTTTCCCTCTCAGGCAATGCCAGGAACTTATGGGTAGAGTCAGAGTAACCTTCATTTGACAGTCCTGGAGGGAGTGCTCTGAGCATTCCACCATAGCAGGAATGTCACTCTCTCAGCTAATATTTATCAGAATGCCCTGACCGTCTAAGACTGGGATACATGAGAAAACAGATAGGAGCCCATGATCCTAGCCACTGGGGCTATGATGTCTGATAGATTCACAACACGCCCCCATGGTTGGGCATGGTTGTGCAAGCCTGGTGGACCTTGACACTTCTGCATAGCCAGTTCCAGGTCAAAATAGCCAGTCCCGGGTCAAAATAGCCATTTCCGGGTCAAAACGTCTCACATGACCAGGACCCCGTGACTTTGCATGGTTACGTAAAGCACACAACGCAACCATGTGATCTACGTGCATGCGTGGAGTAGCCACATGAATCTGTGTATGCATGTGTGGCCCAGCCTTTATAAGCCAGCGCCATATTCCCGGCTTCCCTTTTTATGCAGGTGTCTTTTCAACAGGCCTGAGCACACCTGTCTCTCTCTCTTAATAAAACTCTTGTTAGTGGATTCTGTCATGTTTCGTGACATTTCCTCACAGGGTAAGAGTGCCGCCAATTAACTAACAATGTCATTGGACATACACCTAGCATCTGAAATTTGAGCACCAAGAACATTGAACTTAAACCCAAACCCTTAACCACAGTGCAAGTCTACAACTTCTACACTCACAGTATGCCTTTTCTCACTATTTTACTTGCCATTGTTCAGAACATCTAAAATTCTAGGCCTTATTACATGTAACATTCACTGAAGGAATACTGACAATTTAGAAATTTCCCAGAATTAAGATAGATGCACTGGGTATCTGTTGGGAGAATGGAACTGTGTGTCCATTTTAGAATTAGCCTGATGGACCTTGTCATTTAGTTCTTCACCCCTCTGCCTCCTTACCTAATGCTTGATTTCTTTAGCATGTATTTTCTCCAAGAGTTACTGAGAACTGGATCACAGAGCACATCTTTAATCCAGGAGGCTGAGGCAGGAGGATTATTGTTTGTGTGGAGCGGCCCCAAAACAGCTTGACCACACAATAGCCATGACAGGCTTAGGGGCCTAGACACAGCTTCTGTGAAAGGCTTATTGGCAGGCAACACCCAGATCCAGGAAAAGCCTTAAGCTGATACCACCCAGGGATCCACCCAGGGGTGAGGAAGTACCTGACACCCCAAACATTCCAACCATTAGATAAGGTGGCCAGATGTCTTTGAGTCTAGCACACACCTATTTTTTGTTTTACAGATACCCCTAGACAATTGTCAGCCAATCAGGGTCCTGAACTCTGGAAATCCCCTCACCCCAACCTCTGCTATGATAAAAACGCTGCCCCACCTGAGCTCGGGGCTTTCTGCTCTCACCACTGTGTTGGACAGACAGAGGGACTGTTAGGATCCTGCCCTCACTCCTGCACATGCGCAGCTTGGGTCTTGTGTCTTACTTCAACAGGGGGTGCTGGCGACTCTGTACGTGTGTGTGGCATGGTCACACGGTCTGCTCCTTAAAAGCTGGATGCACACCCCATGCTCTCTCTGCTCCCCTCTTGCCCCACCCCACCATCTTTCTCTCTCACCAGGTCTGGTCCCCTTCCCTGTTTCCCTCCAAATAAAGCTCTGAATACTGACACTGGGTTCTGTCGTGACCATGACCTTTCCACGTGGTAACCAGCACCACCACCGGCACCGTTTATCATCCTTTCATTGGTGCCATTGCTCACTTGTCGTCCGGGGCTGAATGTTGTTGGAAACCTACACTGAGGACCTGTGACTGTCCACTAAGCTTTTTCATTTTCTCAGCCACAGGACCACTCTGCACACACCACACATGCCACCAAGATTGGTGAGTTCCCCCATCGTTTGCTGTGACTGCAGCCTGAGCTGTATTCCTCATGCCAGACCCTAGTTCCCGTGAAATATCGGGTTCCTCGTGCTGCGTACACTCCCAGCCCTTACTCCTCTCTTGATGAAACAGGGAGTAACCAGTGCTGATTCATAGATCCTTCTCTTACCTCAGGGATGCCTGGGACTGGAGTCTGATCCCGGTTCATTATTTTAAGTTTTTATTTTTTTCTGTCTTGGTGCTGCAGCCATGGGACATAGGGGCAGATACCAGTAAATTTGGCTGTTTCAACCCCAATATTTCACGGGAATTATCTAACTTCTGCCAGTAAACGAGCAAATGAAAGAGTTACCTTATCCCCAAGTTTTCTACTGAAGCTCTGAACCCTTCTCCCTCTCCATTTCTGATTCTTTCTCTGCCATGTGCAACCACTACTGTCTATCTGACTTCCGCTCCCCACTCTCAGGTTTTGGGCTTTAACTCACCTTAACTCCTCCCACTCATTCTCAAGCTGCCCTGAGAGACACAGACAGGTCCGAAAGCAGGATAGAATGCATGCAAATAAGTTTACGATCAGGACCCACATGGGGATCACAGTAATCAGGAGGGCTCTTTAGCCAGAGATCAGTTTACACCCTGCCTCCTGGTGGGTCTTCCTAAAGCTGTCCTCAAGCCAGCAGAAATCAAAAAAAAAAAAAAAAAAAAAAATCAAGACACAGAGTAAAATCCGTCTCTTGTCCCCCAGACCTCCCTGACATAGGGCTAAAACTTAAGCATCTGGAGAGCAAGGCTCCTGACCCCACAGGGAGAGGTTTCAGCTGTGGCATTTAAGGTGTACCAGGGGAGAGATGAAAAAAAAAAAACAAAGCCCAAGAACAGAATTGCCAAGTGCTGACACAAAGCCGCTGGGCCCCAGTTTTAAGTGGGGGGGGGGGGGGGGCACGCAGACTAGTGCATGCCCTGCCAGGCCATCAACTGAGCCTTGTTCAAAGTGCCGCCTAGAAAGACAACCGGTCAGCTGACTGCACCCAGACACCAAGGGGCAAGGGAACATCAAGCTAAGACCTCCTGCAGACCCAGGCTCGGTCACAGGCTCATTCTCAGGGAACCCAGAATGCAACATGGAAGTGATCCATTTCTTTCCTTATGGACACCAGAGCCACTAACCCAGTCCTGGGAGTTTTGGGGTCTCACCTCTCCTTGTTTTTCTATTGTTGGGGTAGGGAGGACAGCCTTACCCCCTTCCCCAGACTTAATTGTACTTTTGCTTAATGGGAAAAGATTCTCCAGCTAAGATAGGAACTTTCATTTCATTGCTCCCTCCATGTGCCTCACTCCAGACCTGTCAGGAGTGCTTCTCCTCCTCATGCACAGGGACACAGATAGGGCCCTGATCTCTGCCTTGCCCCTAATTCCAAAAAATGAGTTCTCACCCCACAAGCTTTTCTCTTCCCAGTTACCTCTCCTATTAACTGCCCAGCTAATGGTTGTAGAATCACCACAGAACTGGAATCCAGGGATCATCAAGTAAGAAACTGTAACAGCTAAAAGGTATTTACACCCCTAGACCCAAAAGTGTCTGGGCTCTACAAAAACAGACTTTAATATAACCATCTATTACTGTTAAATGCTCTCAAAAATTGATCCCCTGTGTCTCCTGGATGCTAAACTAGTAAAGGAAATAGGTGCCTTAAATAATCTGTCTCTGATAAAGCTTAAAAACATGTTCCAATCTCTCTGTCTCTCTCATTAACAGTAACCAATACAAGCAGAGTACTAAACATTAAAATGGTCACTAATTTTCTCATGGTTGCTTCTTAACATGTTCAAAACTTTCCCCAAACTCCAGAAACCAGCTTAAATCTATCTGGACAGGTTGGATCTACTTCAGGCTTTTTCTGTCTCACCAGCATCCTGTCAGACACAAAAGCAAACAGAGTGCCAAGCCAAGAGGGATGGATGGCTCCAGGGCAGCAGGACAGCCCACAATCCCAGGATGCCTGTCTACCTTGGAAGGCCCCCTTCCCTAACCCCCTCTAAGAGCCAACTGATGCCCACCAAGTCAGCTGGAAGCAGTTTTTCTGGGAGAAACGACACCCCTATTCCTGTTCACTTGCTTTTTTATAATAAGTAAGAAGTCTAGAATGTTAGGATCCTGCCCTCACTCCTGCACAAGTGCAGCTCGGGGTCTTGCATCTTACGTCATCTGGGGCACTGGTGACTATGTACACACACACAGCATGGTCACACAATCTGCACCTTAAAAGCTGGATGCAGACCCCACTCTTTCTTTCTCTGCTCCCTGCTCCCTGCTCTGCTCTCTTCCCCTCTCTCACCTCCATCATCTTTCTCTCTCACTAGGCCTGGCTCTCCTCTCTTCCTTTCCCCCTTTCCCTCCTAATAAAGCTCTGAAAACTAACACTGGGTTCTGTTGTGACCGTGACCTTTCCACACGGTAACCAGCACCATTTATCATCCTTTCAGGGACCAAGCTACAGAGCTTGAAATAAAGGCTCTTTGCTTTTACATGTGGGATTTGGTCTCCATGGTGGTCTTTTGGGGGGTCCCTGTGATCTGGGCATGACAGTTTGTAGCTAGCCTTACTATACAATAGAACCCCAACCTCAACAATAACAAAATAATCATTCCTCTTTTTTTATGCATACCATAGCTCATGTGGAGCACAGTCTGTTTTGGGGCAACTGTGTATCATAGACTTGTGTTAGTATTATTATTATTAGTGAAATGTGTTATTCACATTTCACTACAGCCTCACTTACACCACCCCGGCCCTCCTCCGTGGTCTGACTTTTGGCTCCTGGCATCTCTGAGTACTTCTCGGAAACATCTACTGGTTTTCTCTTAGGTCAGTGCGTGCACCAAATTCTCTCTCCCACTCCCATTTTCAGTTTGGAAGGCTTGTCCCCTCTGTTCACTGGGCTGTGGAGACAGCAACCTCCAGGTCTCAATTTAAATATCACCTCCAAGAGAAAATCTGTCGCAAAGCCCAAAATTAAACTGTGATTATCCTGACTGCCTTCAGAGTTTGTTGAGTGGCAGATGGGTGAGTGAAGTGACTTCTGCTCTTGTCTTAATGCCACTGTTTAGCATTGCCACCAAGGGTTGGCTCTACATTTATATGAGATCCAGCCCATTATTTGCAGAGATTCTATCTTGTCTGACATTTTATAATCTAAATATCCTCAACTCCTACTGTGTTCTCTTGCAAACCAAGGCATGAGCCTGGTTTCAATGCTGTCCAAAAGGTGTCTCTTCTGGTTATATTTGATTCAATTGATTGCCAAGAGAATGAAATTTAATGCATGGAAGGAAGAGAATCTTTCACTGTGGCCAGCTGTGAAGAAAAGGAGATATGAGTGGAAACAATGACAGAAAATCGATACAGGAATAATTGTCGGGAACAGCGTGGGTAGGAAAGACCATGCTTATGTCAGCCATACCACTGTTGTGAATGTCTCTAGATGTTTTACAAACCAGCCCTTACCCGAAGATCACCAAAGTCCATCCTGAAATGGGTGGGAGTCTGGATATAGGGCTCACTTACTCTGAGTAATAATGACTCAGAGTCATTTCCATTTTCTTTACTGTTGTTTGTAAAAGTTTTGAAATCTTCATGGTCTTTCTGGACTTTTAGAAGATATGTTCTTTTGAGAAATTCTCTCTCTCTCTCTCTCTCTCTCTCTCTCTCTCTCTCT
>CABHPP010135570.1:2130-19143 GCA_902168425.1 Peromyscus attwateri
TGTGTGTGTGTGTGTGTGTGTGTGTGTGTGTGTGTGTGTGTGTGTGTAGGTACACTTGCCCTTGTGTGCACACATGGAGGCTAGAGGTTAATATTCAGTGTCTTCCTCTATTGCTCTTTACCTTATTCCTGAGGCAGGGTCTTTCACTGAACCTGGAGCTCACTATTTTAGCTAGGTCAGGCTGGCCACCGAATTCCCAGAATCTGCCTGTCTCCACCTCCCAGCTCTGGAATTATGGAAGAGTGCCACCATGCCTAGTTTTCTCACAGGCGCTAGGGATCCGAACTCAGGTCCCTACGCTTGCATGACAAGCACTTTACCCACTGAGCCGTGTTCCCAGCTCCTCAAGTTTGATATTTAATACAGCAACAGAAAACTGATTAACACGGTAGGTAGAGTACCTGGGGCCCATGGGTGTTTTCGGGGGCCAATGATCATATTTTGGTTTAACTTATTCTAAAGTAGAAGAAAAAGAAGATAACCATAACTGTAGTATGTGTCTGTCTGAGTTATGGTTATCTTTCTACCACTTTAGTTGCAAGTATATCTTCAGAAGAGGCCCACAAAAGAAATAGAGTCTTTCTTAAGGCTTGTCATATAAGGCAGCTGTGGTGGTCTGAATGAGAATGACCCCCATGGGCTCATGTATACGAATACTTGGTCCCTAGTTGGTGGACCCATTTGGGAAGAGTGAGGAGGAAGGCTTTCAAAGGCCTTTGCCATTCATTTTCTCTGCCTTATGGTTGTGGATCAAGATGTGAGCTCTCAGCTACCGCTCCAGCGCCATGGCAGCCTGCCTGCTGCCATGCTCCCCACCATGATGGTCATGGACTCTAATCCTCTACAGTAGCAAACCCCAAATTAAACGCTTTCTTTTGTAAGTTACCCTGGTCATGAGGTCTTATCACAGCAATAGAAAAGTAATTATAAAGACAGCATACCCCATTACATTTGAATTCCAGATAAACAATGAATATTCTAGTCTGAATTCATTATGAATATTACATGGGTGGTATTCATTATAAAGAAATATGTGTCTGGGTGTGGTAAAGCAAGCTTACAACCACAGCCTTGGGAGGGCTGAGGTAAGAGGATTGCAAGTTCTAGGCCAGCCAGAGCCACATAATGAGACTCTGTCTGAAAAAAAAAAAAAGAGAAAGTTTATTTGGAATTCAGATGAAACAGGCATCCTGTGTTTTATTTACTAAATCTGGCATCCCTACAGGGAAGTCAGTGTGGCTCTGGCTGGCGTCAGCTGTGGCTGCAACCTCCCTTCCCCTGCTCCTTGAGGTGACTTACGTTAGGCTTCTCAGAAGCAGGCCTCACAATGGGGATTTCTGGGCTAGTGCTGTAGTTCAGGAAGTGCTCCCAGGAGAGACTCAGTGAGGAAACAGGAGCAGGACAGGCAAAGGTGAGGCTCATGCCAGGTCCCCCCTCCGCCATACACACGGTAACCTCAGAAGTGTCCAAGTGGAGGAGTTGAGCAGAGTGTTTCATCAGAGCCAGGGCAGAAGCAGAGGCTGGTGCGAGCTCAACTGGTTTTATTCCCTGACCTTTCCATAGATCCAAAGGAAAATGATAAGTCAAGCTCATAAAATGGGAATGGATAGAGCTTCCTCGTGCCAAGCCGTATGTCACAAGAGAGGCCTATTCCTCACTGAGAGGCCCTACACCTCATGAAAGGGGCCTATTCCTCACAGAGGGGCCCTACACCTCATGAAGGGGCCTATTCCTCACTGAGAGGGCCCTACCTCACGGAGGGCCTTATTCCTCACCGAGAGGGCCTATAGCTCATGAAGGGGCCTCTTATCTCACTAAACAGCCTGTACCTCATAGTGGGTCCTGAGCCGTACACAGAAGACCTATACTTACTGAGGAGTCCATACCTCGGTGACTGGCCTATAACTCACTAAAGGGCCTTCATCTCCCAGAGGGGTCTATACCTCACACAAAGGCCTGTATTTCAGTGATGGAAGGGGCCTGTACCTCACAGAGGATCCTATACCTCAGTAAGGGAGTCTATACCTCACGGAGGAGGCCTGTACCTCACAGGTGGTCCTATGCATCACTAGGGTGCCTATACTTCACTCAGCGAGGGGGCCTATATTTCACAGAGAAATCCATACCTTAGAGGGGCCTGTACCTCAGAGAGGAGTCTATGCTTCACAGAGGGACTTTGATTTCTCAGAGGAATTATGTCAAAACTCCTGAGAGGCTGCCTTATTACCATAGAGATAGCTTCTTGGTCCCACGCTTCCTTGTTTGACCCTGTCACTGTGTCATTAAGAGTATTCAGTGGCTCTCTCTCCTCTCTAGGCAGACGACATCCGAGCCTTGTCCCCAGCACACCGGTGTCCCGTTCATCACGCCTCTATTGTTCTCCAAGCACGCCGTTCACCTTCTCACCCTGTGATCTTCCGTCTAACACTTGTTCTCCCTGGAAAGCCATTCTTGCCCTTTTCTAAATGGCTTTTATTTTCCCTTTTTTTGAGAAGGGGTCTTGCTGTGTAGCTCAGGCCAACCTGGAACTTTCTATGTATCTCCAGCTGGCCTCAGACTCCCTGAAATTCTCCTGCCTCAGCCTCGCTAGTATTGGGATCACAGGCTTGTACCACAAGGCTTGGCCTGGCTCCTGGGGCACCTCCCATTCCTCTGCATGTCTGAGAAGTGACTTCTGCTATACTGATGCATGTCCTGTCTGCTCTCTGACTCCCTGTGGCCTCTGCTCTGGCAGGGAGTGGATCTTATTCATTTGAATATTCCCAACACCTCACCCCTAGTAGTCCCTTAATTGTTTGCTGAAAGAATAGATGGATGGATGGATGGGTGGATGGGTGGGTGGGTGGGTGGGTGGGTGGGTGGATGGATGGATGGATGGATGGATGGATGGGTGGATGGATGGATGGGTGGGGGGATAGATGGATGGGTGGATGGATGGACGGATGGACGGATGGATGGATGAAGATATTTAGCCTGTGACTTTGCTCAGATAGACACTTGGCTACAGCTGGCCAGTGCTGAATTACTGTAGGCAATGGTATGTGTGCTGACCGTGGCAGCAGAGGCACTGAAGATAAATGGGGAAGAGCAAACCAACAAACTTCATTCCTCTCTAGAGATGCTGGCTTCCACATCTGGATCCCACCCTGAGACCTTTCCCAACCCCACAGGAGTATCCCAGTGGATGAGTCTGTGATCCTCCTTATTATCTATCTATCTATCTATCTATCTATCTATCTATCTATCTATCACCTCTGTGTGTGTGTGTGTGTGTGTGTGTGTGTGTGTGTGTGTGTGTGCATGCATGCTGTATATATGGGAGTGGGCATGCATATACCACAGTGTATCTGTGAAGATCAGAAGGCAGCTTGTGGAAGTTGGTTCTCTCCTTCTATCATGTGGGTCCCTGGGATCAAACTCAGGTTGTCAGGCTTGTGTGGCAGGTGTTCTTCCCCATGGAATCACCATGCCATCCCTGATGATTCATCAGCATCTCTGTATCCAGGTGGGGGATCCTGGCCCTGGTCCAACTCCAGTTCTAGTTTAGAACGGAGTATTTGCCCACTCTTCACCAGCCCCTCCCTGTTGGGGCTTTCCCCCCTCCCCTCACTTACTGTCTCCCAGCTCTAGAACTTATGGTCAATAGCTTAGTGTGAAGGGAACCAAGAAATCCCATGACCAGATTTGACCCTTCTGCCTTGAACACCATCCTTAATCAGATTTACATTCATATGTCCCTTTGGACATTCTAAGTGCCTCCTGCCTCTCTGTGGCCTCAGTTCACCGGAAGGCCCATTGCTATGGAAAGGCCGCAGGAGCTGAGATGCTGACTGACTGGATAGCTCTCATGGGGCTTGAATCTGGTATCTGGCAGCTGAGTGGCCTTAGCGAGGCTATTCATCTAGTGTCCTTATCCAACCATGGTACTAATACCATAGGACCGATGATACCATAGGCCATGTAATAGCTGCATGGAACACGGGTTCCATCCTTGCTGTTGTTGTTTTTGCCTTACCTGATCCTAGATTTACCTTCCCTACAGATCCTGGCAATCCAGGGCTCAAAGTGGCTTGCCGTCTGAGAAAGATCCACAAGAGAGGTATACCCCTAGGACCCAAGACTTCCTCCAGTGTTCAGGGCAAGGGAGGGGGCCGTGCATCAGATGGACCTGGCTGCAGACACAGCAAGCAGCTGAACAAAGATGTTGGGCAAGGAGCACCAGGTGCCGAGCAAGGGTCCGGAGTGCACAGCTCATTCCAACCAGGTGGAAAAGACAATCATTCTTAGGGGTCACAATGAAACATGCTCCTGTTAGGAGGGGACCAAAGGGGACTGAACGGCAAAGGGAAAATGATGAGAAGAAAAACTGGAATGCTATCTTCACAGCTGGTCCAGGCTCAGTAGGAGGTGACGCTCCTGTGGGTGGGTCATCTCGAGCACTCTCGGATGCTCCTCGCCCCCTTCGAAGACTTGCTTTCTGCACGGTCCAGTAAGTACCACAGCGCCCGCCCCGCAGGAAGAGGGCTGGGCATTGTGTTGTGGCCCTTTCCTACCCGCGCCACTGACCGCAGGCTCTGCCTCCTTTCTCTCGTGCCTTTCCCACAGCCAAGTCCAGAGAAGGGTCTGAACAGTTAGCGATGGCTGCCCTCCCTCTCTAGTTTGATTCAGATTGCCCCTGTGCAGCCCACATCCATGTATCCATCCATGCACGCATCCATCCATGCATGCATGCATCCATCCGTAGGTTGATCCTTCATTATCTGGCTACTCGCTTCTCTCCCAAATATCACCTATAATACTCCAAGCACAGAGGGGATACAGGGGGACTTAAGAAGGGCCAGTCAGTTCCCTTGGTGCAAGAAGGAAGCTGTCAATAAATGATTTAGGATGCTGCCACAAATGGCTATTCAGGGTGGTATGGAACGCAAGGTTTGAGGGACGGGGATTTTTGGTAACCAAAAAAAAAAAAAAAAAAAAAAGCATACTAGCTTGTCTCAAAGGATGAATCAGAGTGTGCCCAGATTTACAGATGTTCAGAAAACATCTAAGCAGAGACCAACAGTACTGTGACAATTTGAATAGGAAGCATTCCTCCAAAAGGCGTATGGTACCAATACAGCAGGGTTCTGAGGTGGGGTTTTTAGAAATGAGTGGACCATAAGGGTTTTGACTTCATTAACGGATTGATCAATTGACGGATTCATTATTTTTTGGTCATTACCGGATACTCTAGGAAGTGATGCCCAGTGGGAAGAAGTAGGGTATAGGGGTGCGGGTGGGGTGGGGTGGCTTTGAAGGGTCTATCTTGTGTTCTCCCAATCCTTATTCCTGTCTGTCATGAGATGGGCAGCTCTGCACTGCCACATCCTCTCTATTACTATGTTCAGCTTTGACTCAGGCCCAAAGCCATGGGGCCCAGTCACCACAGACCAGAACCTCTACAACGGTGAAGCAAAGTAAGTCTTTTCACCCCTAAGTTGTTCAACTCAGGTATTTCTGTGACCCTGATGAAAGCTAAGGAACATTGATGGCCCCATATGTTTGGATGCCTAGATTTGCCTGGCTTCTGGGAGAGCCTGGTTTGGCTATCATGTAGGGTATTTGGAGAATAATAAGAGTTGGAGCTACAGAGACAGGGTAGTGAAGACTGGTTAATTTATTTACCAAATATTTACTAAGAACTTACTATGTGCCAGGACTGATCTATGTGTTAGGGACAGAATGGTTAAATGTTGACTGTTTTCCTATTCTTTTAGGTATTTCCCCAAGAATGACATTTACATTTTTTTTTATAATTATTTTATTGTTTTATGAGTCTGGGTATTTTGCCCACATGTATCTCTGTGTACCATATGCATATCCATGGAGGCCACAGGAGGGAGATGGATCCCATGGAACTGGAGTTACAGATGGTTGTGAGCAACCGTGTGGGTGTTGGAAATCGGACCTGGGTCCTCTGGGAGAGCAGCTAGTGCTCTTAACTGCTGAGTGAGCTCTCCAGCCTCTCAAGAATGACATTTTGAGATGCCTTCCTTTAATTCAAGTGTCCTAGCTCTTAGAAGAATTAATATCTTGAAGACTTAAACAAGATGTCATTTGTTAAGGCTCATGAAGGACGGCCTGGCTGCTGGTTCCCTTCAGCCGTGGTTCTAATGGGATCTGTTTCCATCTTAAACATTTGTTTGGGTATCGCCTTCGTCCCTCAGGAATCAGCCATCTCCAGGTGGCTCCCAGGCTTCCTGAGTGGTCACAGAGGCAAACTGGCTTGCTCTCCTTGACCTAGAAATGAATGGGTAAGTTTGTGAACAAAAACGCAAGTCCATATTGGCAGTTCTGGATCCTAGTTGGAATTATTTAAATGAGCCCGAGGGGACCAGGGCCGATAATTAGAGACTCCTGGCTTCTGACCTCAGCACCTGCTTCAGGACATGGGAGGACCATGTTCCATGGCCATTTGGAGGACAAATGCAACACTATTTCCTCATTTGCCGTAGTCTGGTCTTCTAGACAGCTGAAGGAAACTTCAGAATTCTTCCACACCAGGCATTTCGTATGTCTGCACAGAGCATGAGAAATGTTGCCGGATTTTCCTAGCTGTAGTGGTACAGTCCAAAAGGGAAAAAAAAAACAAAACCCAAAACATTCTTTCTTGTCCTGATAGATCTGAGTTCAAATTCTGCCATTTCTTAATTATATGACCCAGACAGGTTAAGCAAACTTTGAGACTAATTTCCCTCATTTGTTTTATGGGGCTGTATGGAATATCAAAGGAGGTTTACATTTTTCGGCCAAGGCTTCAAAATACTGGTGGAAAAAAGTAATAGGGGGCAGGATTGAAGAAATGGCTCAGTAGTTAAGAGCAATTACTGCTCTTGTAGGGGACCAGAGTTCAGTGTCCAGCACCCACATCAGGTGGCTCGAAACTGCCTGTAACCCCAGCTCCAGTGGATCTGAAGCCCCAGCCCAGCCTGCATCAGCCCTGCACTCATGTGCACAAACCCACACTCAGACACACATTCAAACACATAGTTCAAAATAAACCTTAAAAAAGTCAACGAGCCAGGTGTGGGAGTGTACGCCTTTAATCCCAGCACTAGGGAAGCAGAGGCAGGCGGATCTCTGAATTTTATTTTATTTTATTTTATTTGGTTTGATGAGATAGGGTTTCTCTATGTAGCTTTGCGCCTGTCCTGGATCTCGCTCTGTAGACCAGGCTGGCCTTGAACTCACGGAGATCCGCCTGCCTCTGCCTCCCGAGTGCTGGGATTAAAAGCCTGCGCTACCACTGCCAGGTGGATCTCTGAATTTGAGCCCAGCTTGGTCTACGGAGTGAGATCCAAGACAGCCAGGGCTACAAGGAGAAATCCTGTTTCGAAAAACAACAACAACAACAAAAACAAAAAAAAACAAACCAAAAACCAAAACCAAAACAAAACAAAAAACCCAAAAAACAAAAATAAAACAAAACAACAACCACATCAACAACAAAAACAAAATCCCAAACCCCAAAACAAACCAGCAACAACAACAACAACAACAAAAACAAAAACAAAAAACAAAAAAAAAAAAAAAAAAAAAGAATAGGCATCCAGTGTGTGGGAACGCAAATGAAACGCACAGCCTTTTCTAGCAAAGGGTTAAGTGAGACAAAGGACGCTCCATCTTTAAAGGAATCTGTGAAGACACATTTGGCAGAGAGCCCTCCCCAGTCAGCGTTTTTCTAAGGTCAAGGTACACGCTCAAGGTTGCCTCCTGGTCTCCAAAGTCGCTGCTTTAATTTAGCCAATCACAAAAGACTGTGAGGCTGATCTCTGACCACTCAGAGTAGGGCACAGGACCCTTTTGCATCAGGAATAAAAACTCAGCTGACACTTGCTGGGAGTGCTTGCCAGTCTGACCTGGCCCAGCTACACAGCTGTATGCAGAAACGACACTTTCTGCCTTGCCAGAATACGTAGGACTGACTGTGTGGTCATTTTGTTGAGACCCACCCCACCCCCCACCAATTTCTAACATTTCTCCTGAAGTGTTAGAGGACACAGACAAGGCCTTGAAGGATGCATCCTGGGACTGACTTTGAAACACCGGACTCCAGCTTTCCTCAAAGGGATACCCAGAGCCTTAGAAGTTAAAGCTAGATTGAAAGTTGCCAGTGAGACAGGAGATTAATTTCCATTGGGAGAGTGCTTCCCTCTTACTACAGATTTAGAAAGTAAGAGTCAAAGAAACCCTAACTCCTAGAGTGGGGCAGAAGGTGAATGAATTCCTTGCTAATGCAATAAGGCAAGAAAAGTAAAAGGCATATGGATTGATTGTAAAAGAGGAAATAAGACTGTCTCTATTCAAAAATGGCATCGCTGTCTGCATTTAAAAAGTCAAAAAAAAGAGGGGCTGGAGAGATGGCTCAGCGGTTAAGAGCACTGGCTGTTCTTCCAGAGGTCCTGAGTTCAATTCCCAGCAACCACAAGGTGGCTCACAACCATCTGTAATGAGATCTGGCGCCCTCTTCTGGCATGCAGGCAGAACACTGTATACATAATAAATAAATATTAAAGAAAAAAAGTCAAAAGAATTTGCAAAAATAAGCAACTAAGAGATAACAGACAAGCTTAGCAAGACTGCTTGATGCCTCGCTAAAATACTAAACTCAGCAGGATGCTTACAGCCTACCAACAAACACTTAGTAGGCTTTTTATGAAAGTTCTATCAGCTGGATGCAGTGGTATGCACCTGTATCCAAGTCACCGGTGGAGGCTAAGGGAGAAGGAGCCCGTGAGACCAGGAGTTCAAGGCTTGCCAGGTAACCTAATAAGACCTGTTTCAACTAAATAAATAAATAAACAAGTAAGTAAATTTTTAAAAAGCAGTTTTCTCTTGTATTTCATCTTGGAGTTTCACAGCATGTTACTTTGCAACTCATTTTGAGCTAATTCTAAGGGATTAGGGAGATGGCTCAGTGGTTAAGAGCACATACTGCTCTTGCAGAGGACCCCAATTTGGTTCCCAGCGCCTTTGTCATGTGGTTCACCACAACTTGTAACTCCAGCTCCAGGGGATGAGTCTAGCGCCCTCTTCTGACCTCCATAAGTACCTGCACTCATATGCACATACCCCTCACCACATACACATGATTAAAACTAAAATAAAATAGCCATAGTTTTGTAGATGGTAGAAGACTGAGCTCTTGCTCTAATGTTCTGTGTGTGGTATATGTGTATGTGCATATGTGTGTACCAGCCCATCTATGCATGTGGAGGCCAAAAGTCAATGTTGGGCATCTTCCTCTATTGCTTTCCATCTTAGTTTTTGAGTTATGGCCTCTCACTGGACCTGGCACTTGCTATTTTAGCCAGATTGGCTGGCTAGTGAGCTTCCAGGATCCGCCCATCTCGGCTCCCCAGTGTTGAGATTACAAATGTGTAGCGCCATGCCCAGAATTTTTACGGAGGTGCCAGGATCTAAACTGAGGTCCTCATAATCACACAGCAAGCAGCCTACTCACTGAGCTGTCTTTCCAACCCGATTTTTCTTTTCCATTTTTTCTTTGTCGTTTGGGGTTGAGGATGACAATGTTGTCTTGAGGACCCCACAGAAGCCTCGAGGGAGGACAGTTCAGGCAGCTACTGAAGCTGACTCTTCTGCCTTTGGCCTTTGTCTCCATCCCGGGTCAGCTTGGGGAGCCACATGAAGCTCACTGAAGAGGTGGGGGTGACATGAGGGACTCCCAAAGGGGAGTTAATCTGGCAGACCTCTAGAATCCAGGAACCTCAGCTTCCAGAACTCAGTAAGAGAGAGATGAAATATAATGAAAGTCTTTCAATTTCCTTTTGCATAAGCATGAATTATTCACCAAAGATCTAAATTCTGCTTTATTACAGCTTTAGATTTATCAAGGGGAGAAAATTTCTTTTCTTTTTCGTCTCCTCTAGAGAGGAAAGACGACTTCGCCCTGCTCATCAGCATAGTGTAATGTAGTGGTCACCTTTAACAGTGGAGAAGGGCAAAGTACCCATGGGCGGGAGCCAAGCAGTGTGGCGATCAACATATGTCCTGAATGATTACGCTGCCACACCTCTGCCCAGATGTGGCCAGGGTCGTCTCTGTCAGAGGGGATCACACACAACCTTTTGTGATGACCTTAATGCCAGCTGTTCCCTTTGTTTTAAGAACATTGCTGCTCTAACCAGCTTACATGCTGATTCTGAAGTGGCCCAGCGAGGACCCTGTGAATGCCTTCTGACCTTGGCCGTGGAAGGGAGACGATACAATGGCGGTGGAGAACTCAAGGTCAGGTTTGAGCTCCTGCCTTCACTGTGTGAGGGCCGAGTTCTCTGCGCCTGTTACTCTCCGTCCCATGATTCCGGAGGCTCAATCACCATTAGCCAGGCCGTGTGTAGTAGGCGACTCTGACCCACGAGAGACAGTGCCCTCCGGTATTTGGGCTCATTCTATCGGAAAAGCTGCCATGGTGCTCTGACAACCTGAGGAGTGATGTCAGATTTAATTTGGCTGCAAGGGCTTTGCAAACCTGAGGTGCGACATATTCCAGAACCTGAGTAACTGTTGTTGTTATTGTCCTTTCCCTGAGATTACAGCTTCGCAAGCATTGTTTACGACCTTGGGTATAGTCCCTATGCCCCAGTGAAGGACGACTGGTTGGGCTGTGTTGACACCGATGTGACCCATGATTCTCTGAGGGTGAAGACTTCAGAACAAGGAAGGGGAAGGGAAGAAATCAAAAACACCTCACCTTATATGTAGTCTGGGTACAATTGAAATACCCACATGTGTTGTCACTTAACTGGCACAATTCTGATGAGGTCACATGCTTGTGTCTCCGGATTAGCTGCAATGTTTTTTTCCTCTGCAAGTATGAGCTATCCCAACTTGAGACCATGTGGCAGAGAAGCCCAGATAGTGGGAGAGCTTCAGGCACATCTAGATCCAGGTGCTCATACCATGGAATGAGGATGCAGTCTCCAAGTTCTCACTTCATCTTAGCTGAAAGGGTGTGATGATATTTCATTTGTGCTGAAATGTGATTTTATTTGAAATAAATAAAGTTGCCTGGGGGTCAGAGCTAATAGCAAGCCATAGCAGAAGTTGGGCAGTGGTGGCGCACGCCCTTAATCCCGATCACGTGGCAGGCAGAGTCTGTGTGTTCAAGGACATAGCCAGCTTGGAGACACACACCTTTAATCTCAATACCAACCATAGATACCTGGAGGTCTGTATAGACAGGCAGTGATGAGGAGGTCATGTGGTTGGGTTTACAACCAATGAGAAGGCAGAACAGGAAGTCAATAAAAAGACAGACACACAGGAAGTAGGTCTCTTTCTCAAGAAGGTGGTTTTAGTCTCAGCTCTTATCTACTGCTCTGACCTCTTGGGCTTTTAACTCTGCATTTGGCTCTGTGTTTCTTATTTAATAAGACCGTTCATCTACAGAAAGAGGGAGAAGAAATCAGCTGCTATTAATTTTTCCCTTGTGGTACCCAGGGCCTCAACATGGTAGGAAGTGCTCTACCACTGAGCCCCAGCCATGCTTCTAATCTCCAGTTTTAATTTCTTACTTGTGCCTGGCTTTGAACTCCACACTAGGAGATCCTTCCAGCTTTCCAGAATCACTAGCTGTCCAGCCAACAGTTCCAACTCCATGCAAAGAGAGCTCGTTTTTCTCAAAAAACGCCAACAGACCTTTGGTGAGTTCCAGGACAGGCAGGACTACAGAGAGAAACTCTGTTCCAAAAACAACAACAACAAGTCGAGGAAACAGTCCTGGGCTTAAATTAGGTGATTTCTGTAAAATGAGGTGAATACAGAGAACATGTGTACAAGTTACAAGCGCTTAGTTGATTGTTATTTATTATAATAATCCATCGATTAATTACATTTGTTAGGTTGTTTTTGGTTTGGTTTGGTCTGGCTTTTGTTTTTTTCGAGTCAGGATTTCTTTGTGTAGCCCTGGCTGTCTTGGAACTGACTCAGTAGACTGGCTGGCCTCGAACTCAGAGATCCACCTGCCTCTGCCTCCCGAGTGCTGGGATTAAAAGCGTGCACCACCACTACCTGGCTTTAGGTTTTATTTTTTGAGACAGAGTCTCATTGAGTAGTCCATGTTGGCCTGGAACTCACAATCCTCCTGCCTCAGCCTCCCAAGTGCTGGGATTACAGGTGTGAACCATCATTCATGGCTTTATTTATTGTATTTTAAAGTTCCTTTATGGAGAGTAGATTAATCTCTGTAAGTCTGGTGTCAAATATAATGCCCAATGCTTAGGAAACATGTGACAACCTCCTATGGGATTAAAGAGTGAATCAATATGGACATGGAATACTGAAATGCACTACATTACCTCTAAAAAGAAAAAGAAAGTTTAGGTTAATTTTATTTAATTAATTTTTAAAGCTCATTTTATTTATTATTTTTGGTGGTGATGTGTGTGTGTGTGTGTGTGTTTGTGTGTGTGTGTGTGTGTGTGTGTGTGTGTGTGTGTGTGAGAGAGAGAGAGAGAGAGAGAGAGAGAGAGAGAGAGAGAGAGAGGGCAGGAACACATGTGCTGTGCTGTACCTGCGGAGTGCATAGGAACAACTTTTGGGAGTTGGTTCTCTCCACCCTGGTTGATCTCTTGAACTCTTGATTGTCCTGCCTCAACCTCCCGGCGTGGAGATTACAGGGATGAGCTTCCACGCCCACTATCTGATAAGTATAATATCCCCCGGTAGTGGGAAACTCCACTGATACAAGAAATCAGATCAGGCCAAATCAAATGGAATTAAAGTCCAGGTTTTAATCTCAGCAAAGCATTCCCGGGTGGTCCCAGGGTAAGAGAGAAACCCCGAGGGGAAACTACGTGGCAAGTCTATGGGGTGGACCCAAATACCCTGTGGGCGTGGTCTTTGAGCAGCTGGAGGAGTCCCTGCTTGGCTGGCTTGCTCACAGGCAGGGTCTGGAGAGAGAGACAGAGATGTAGCCAAGATGGGGCTTCCACCTAAGCACTATCTTCTTTTGACAAAGATAAACACCTTGTTAAGTTCCACTTACATTGTCCTGACTTAAATGTTATTGTTGTACATTTAAGTCCATCAATTTCTCTCTCTCAAAATCTCCCAAACCTATTATTGTTGCTGCTTTCTCGACTGGGCATTGCCGGCACCCTTTGTTTACATGCTTTTCCTTCCTGTCCCCAACATCTTTGTTTGGATGAAGTGTTCTGTCAGAACTGAGGGTGTGTTAAGACCAAATTCTCTCAGGTTTTGTCTGAAAATGACTTTTCGCCCCTTCTTTACGGGTACGGGATTGAACACGGCAATTGCTTCCTCTTACCACAGTGAAGATAACGCAAGCTGTCTTTGGGTTTCAATGGCTGCTCATGAGTAGTAAGTTGTCTACAACACCTTTAAAAACAACCTGTGTCCTTGGGCCAGCAAGATGGCTCAGTGAGAAAAAGTACTTGCCCCAAAAGCCTGGTGACCCGAGTTTGAACTCTGAACCACACTGGAAGGAGAACATGGCTCCCAAAAGCCGTCCTCTGACCTCCACATGCATGCCTTGGCACACAGACACACAGTGATAAACACAACAGGAAATTTTAAAAGTCATCTGCTCTCTCTCACGCTGTTCTTAAAAGACCCTTTATGTCTTTGGTGTTCTGAAAAGACACCGATGGAGAGGGATGGAGAGATAAATCTTCACATGGACTTATTCTAGGAAACCTGTCCTCTGATTGTCTGAGACTTCTTTTTACTAGGTTTTAATTATGTGTAGGTATGTGCATCTATGTGTGGATATGTGCACATGAGCATGAGCACAGTTGCCCCTGGAGGCCAGACAAGGGCATCAGGCTCCCTGGAGCTGGAGTTACAGGCAGCTGTGCGCCACCAGATGTGGGTGCTTGGAACTGAACTTGGGTCCTCTGGAAGAACAGTAAGTGCTCTTAACGGATGAGCCATCTCTCCACAACCAAAGCTCACTCCAGTTGTTATTTTTCTGGTTCTTTCAGATCTCTTTTTAAACCACTTGGTCATTTCGGTGGTTTCTTGCATATCCTTTCATGAATGGGTTTTATTTTTACTGAGCATATTAGACATCCTTCACTATCACCTTTATCTTATTACTGCAGAATTCTGCAGTTTTGATCCTGCTTTCCACTGCTTCCTAGTCTTAGCTCTTAAGTGCTTTATTCCACTGTGTGGTTAGTTCATTTCTTTCTCTCTGCCATTTAACGTTGACCATTTTTCCTTGCTATTTTGGATGTGGGATACTTGGAGGTCTGGGATGAACTGGTTTTCTCTATAGAGGACCCCACTTTTGTTTCTGCTGGGTTCCAGAGGCATTTCTATTCCTGGGGTCATCCCAGTTACATTCACTCCACTTGGGGTAACGACCACCCACAGGGTGGATTTCTTTTGCCATAAACTTTTGCCATAAGGGAAAGCATCACAGATAGCTTGTGGCTTGACTGTTTGGAGGTAATTTCTGTCACATATGTACACACACACACACACACACACACACACACACGTACACACACACTGTATATCAGTGCAAGTTTGAGGGAGTGCAAATTTGAAGGTATTTCTAAATTTACTCTAAGGCTGAGGGCACAGCCTTTGAAGCTGTTCCAGATCTGTGCCGGAAGATCACTTCCCAAACTCCTCCTTCTTAGGCAGGCCTCCTGTGTTTGTCTTCTTCTTGCGAGGTCATCAGCATCAAAGGTCAAGTTCTCCAGGCTCAGCAAATGCCCTTGGAACATTGATGGCATTTCTGCCTCACCCGACTTGATCCCAGGTACAAATTCCTAACTTCACCACTCACTCTCCAAGGCTCTTGAAGGATTATTTTGCTGCCAGAATTTTCAGTTACTTTTCAATAAGTGTATTGATCTTGCCATGTTTCCAGAAATGGAAATTGGTCACACACAAAGGAAAAGGTTCATGTTTTACAATTCAATGGTCTTCATTAACGTAGTGCCAACAGATGGCATCCACTGAACGTTCAATCCTGGTTTTGGAGGTTAATCTTACTGTGTATTTGAAAAGCCCTTTTAACTTTTCAAGTTGTTTTCACACGTATCTGTGGTTCTCGAAGAAGCCAGCACTGCCCTTCGGTGGTCTTTAGTTTGTCACCACAGATGGAGACCTCAGGGACACAGAGTGGGGCATCCGGGACAATGAACTCTGCAATGCATAGGAAAGTCCAGTTTAATAAATAATTTGCCTGTGACCCCTGAGGACATTCCAAGACTGGATATCATACTTTGTCCTGTGTGAAGGGGTAGGGGATTATTTTAATGCCTCACTTCTTAATATGACCTAGTTTATTTAAGAGGCTATTTTCTTTCATTTTTATACTTTGATGGTCTTCCTCTTGGGATACTACTATTAATAAGATTATACCCCTCTGTTTCTTATCATGTGCAAACAAGTCCTGTGGATTGTCATTCATCCAACACTGGTTTCATTGTGAACACTGGCGCCCCTGCTCCTGATTCCCTGATCTTCTAAGTAAAATGAACACATGGACTTTAACAAGTTACTGTCGTCTTATGCTCCTCTGCATACTAGCAAGCACTCAGCCCTGAACTACATCCCCGGACCTGTTTTTTATTTGGAGACAGAGTCTTGCTGATTTGTCCAGGCTGACCCTGAACTCCCTCTGTAGCGTAGGCAGGCCTCAAATTTGTTACCCTCCTGCCCAGCCTCTTGAACAGCAAGGATTCCAGGTCCGTGGCAGCAGGCCACACTTTATTTCTTTTTGTTAGGGTCTTACAAAGGCACAGTGACTTGCTGGGGTCACCCAACTTTCTCACGAGGGTTGATGACTGTGACCTCTCACCCCTCTGATTTCCCATAGGTTTGCTTATCCTGTCATCAGGGCCCTAAGGACATCAGACTTGTAGAAAAGGTAGTCCCCACTCTCCAGGGGAGGAGATTCAATGGAAAAGCAGTGGCCAGCTAAGGACTACCCAGCAGCACCGATGTCATCAAAGTGGCACAGAAGCAGAGTGGCACTGTTGCAGGAAGGACCAGGGACAGAGGGATATCCGGAATAGGTTCACTGGGGAAGGCTTCAGGATGGGTGTCAATCTGGCAAGGTGGTGTGGGATGCTGAAAGGAGGCAGTAGGGCATAACTCACTTTGTCCAAACAAAAGCAGCTAGCTTGAAGCCCAGCATGGTGGCTCTCATCTCTAGGCCCAGCACTTGCAGGCTGAGGCAGTGTTGTCCTGAGTTTGAGGCTAGCCTGGACTACAGAATGAGACCCTGTCTACAAAACAAAACAAAGGAGTTAGTTTTCCTAGAGCGGTGCCCACCCTACTTGGTGACATAATTCAGTGCCTGAAAAGGCAGAATGAACCTAAGAGAGACATCACGTGATGCCACAGCTCACTGTCTACGAATTAGAGAGAGGAAGGAGAGGAGGTGGGTTAGTACACTAATAGCTAACTGCAAAGGATGATGTAAATTTATTTTCAGGCCGAATGAAGGGTTTAAGAAAGCTATCTTTTGTGGCACTGTCTATGCTAAGGAAGTATTAGAATCCACTGAAATGGCCTGAATCAAGGAAATGGGTGCACACGTCCTGGTACATTCAGTTACTTAGTACACTGTTCATCTAGCCTGCCTCATTCATAAGTCAATACACAAAGAGAGTGGAGTGTGAAGGGACTAGGGCGACCACTGTAGCTTTAAAGGGACATGAGACCTTCAGATGCAATGAAGGGCTCCTGAGTAGACCATGGTTTGAAGAAATCCTGCGTGAAAGAAGTATGGAGAAGACCTGAGAAATCTGTATATAGAGTGGGTATTTGTGGTTATTAAGAAGTTATTGACTGGGCATGGTAGCTCATGCCTTTAATCCCACCACTTGAGAGGCAGAGGCAGGTGGATCTATCTGAGTTTCAGGCCAACCCGATCTATACAGTTAGTTCTAGGCTAGCCAGGCTGCATAGTAAGACCCTGTTCAGGAGAGAGAGAGAGAGAGAGAGAGAGAGAGAGAGAGAGAGAGAGAG
>CABHPP010135570.1:19243-31655 GCA_902168425.1 Peromyscus attwateri
AGAAGAAGAAGAAGAAGAAGAAGAAGAAGAAGAAGAGGAAGGAGGAGGAGGAGGAGGAAGAAGAAGAAGAGGAAGACGAAGAAGAAGACGAAGACGAAGACGAAGACGAAGACGAAGACGAAGAAGAAGAAGAAGAAGAAGAAGAAGAAGAAGAAGTTGTTTTCAAGTTATATATAGAAAATATCCCCTTTGGGATGCCTATGGAAGTATTTACAACAGATATGTCTTGGTATCTGCAATTTAGTTAAACTATTTCAGCAATGAAGTAGAAGAAGTCACTAAGACCAAATGTTACCAGTTTTTATGGAGGAGATGAGTATATGGTTATTATCTTACTCTTTCTATTTTTCCAAGCGGTTGGTAATTTCCATAGTAAAAGTCAAATTAAACCTGGCATGGTGGTGCACGCCTTTAATCATAACACTCATGAGGCAGAGACAGGCAGATCTCTGTGAGTTTGAGGCCAGTCTGGTCTACAGAGCGAGTGCCAGGACAGCCAGAGCTACAAAGAGAAAAACCAACCAACCAACCAACCAAACAAACAAACAAACAAATAAGGAAAGAGAAAGCAAATGCTTATGAATAATTTTAAGAAGAGAGAAAATTACTTGTGATCTAAGGTTAGATGAAAGGAAAGCGGGAATCAAAACATAGCTGTGGTCTTCCCACTGTTTTAAAAACGAATAAGCACAAGCCAGGAAAGACTCACAATGGGTTTCACACACATTACAACCGATCTTCCACAACTAACTGTGCAGCAATGGTGCTGAGACCCCAGGCCTGCCCACTCTAAAACCTGAACCCAGACATGCCTGTTCAAAAATCTGTTCTTTTCTCTGTATTAGCAGCTGGAGGCTTTCTCCATGGGCGATCAGATAGTAAATATTCTTGGTTTGCTTTGCTATGTTGCCTTGGCTGGCCTGGAACTATGTAGCCTAGACTGATCCTAAACATTCTATAGTGTCTCATACACCTTGAACTCAAGGTAGTCTTCCTGCCTCACCTCGAGAGAGCTAGCTAGCATAGTGGGCATGAGTCATCACACCCAGGGCAATACTTTCAGTTTTGAGAACCACAAGATCCTTATCACAACTACAATGGTGCTGTTGCAGTAGGATCTAGAAATCACAAACAGTACAGAACCAAATAAATGTGGCTATATGTTCCAATAAAGCTTTATTGACCAAAACAACTGTTGGGCCATATTTCTGTTAGTAGCATTTCCAACCTGTGGCCCAGGGGGCCACCTGAGCCCCAGGATAGATATGAGTGTGGCCCAAGATGAGATTGTAAACTTAATTAAAATATTATGAGGTGTGTGTGTGTGTGTGTGTGTGTGTGTGTGTGTGTGTGTGTGTGTGATTTTCTTTCTTTTTGGGGGATTAAGGAATTCAGTTGCAAGGTTCTTAAGCATGAACTTTGTAGATGACAATGTCATACAGAAATGTCAAAAGTTTGGACACACCTGTGCCCCTTCCCTCTTACGAGATGTTGACCTTAGGGTACTCAGGACAGATACACAGAGCTAACCAGAGACCAGGGGTTGGGGGACAGGACAAAGAAGGAATTGTACTTAATTGCAATTCTCTCCTCTATATTTCTCGGCACTTGTCTGTATTTCCTTAACTCTTCAACTTGCATTGTTATTTTTATGTATTAGCTTTAAATATGTATATCAATTTATTTTTCCAACTCTTTTTCTACTTATTGTCTGGGCAACAAGTATTCCATTGTACATTTGCATAGTTCTAAGCTTCGAGGATACTAAGGCTTCACTGTGAGAGGCCTCCCTATTTCTGAGCCACCTACATCTCCCCCCCTCCCCCCCAGGCAACTGATGTAATTCCATTCTTTGTATTCTCCAAAGAGCTGTTAGGCACATGCAGCTAAGTCAGCAGAGCCGCTGTGTTGGGCAACTCCCAGGGACACCATTTGTATTGCACTCCTGGGCTGCTATTGACATAGGGTACAATGGGATTGTGTTCCCTGAGCTGCACAGCAAAGGGGTCTAACCAAGGACAGTTAGCACATGTACACATGATGGCATACTTGCATATTCATGTAGGTACATATGTACATATACTTATAGATCTATCTATCTATCTATCTATCTATCCATCCATCCATCCATCCATCCATCCATCCATCCATCTCTATAGACACAGTGTATATTTTTACTATCCTGTTTCTTGAAACTAAGGTTAGCATGTTGTATATATTGCTGTGTATTTTGCCCTCCCCCCTACCACTTACTAATGTGTCTTGACACTTTTGTCACATCAGTTTATAAACTGTCCTCTGTTTTGAGGATGGGGATAATGGATGATAACCTTAGGGTGTCTTCCTATGGAGTTCTTTATGTGCCAGTATTGTCCTAAGCACACTGCAGATATCAACTCCTACAGTACTCAGGCTGGCACTGAACTCATGACCCTCCTGCCTGTGTGGTAGGATTAGAGGCATGAGCTACCACAGTTGGCTTTATTTCAACTCTTTTATATCAAACTGAAACAATTGGTTTAAGCACTCATTAAAAAAAAAATTGCCCTCCCCTCCCCATCACCAAACTCTTAGCAACCACCATTCTACCATCTGTCATGCATTTGATTCCCTCTGGGAACCTCCTATAGGTGGAATCCTAATAGGGTGCACTGTTATCCCTTCTCTATTTGGCTTCTTTCACTTGACATAATGTCCTCAAGCCACTTACATTACACTATACTTACTACATGTATTATTTTTCATCTTTTTTTAATGTAGGGATAATATTACACTGTATGTCTATACTGCAGATAAGCATTTGTTTATCTACTCATGTGTTGATGGGCTCTTGGGCAGTTTCTACTCTTTGGATACTGTGATGGTGTTGTTGTGAACATCTGTGTACATCATATTTATTTCACAATTATTTTTACTAGGAATGTGTCTTAGGGTTTCATTGCTGTGAAGAGACACCATGACCATGGCAACTCTTATAAAGGAAAACATTTAATTGGGTGGCTTATAATTCAGAGGTTGAGTCCATTATCATCATGGTGGGACATGGCAGCATGCAGGCAGACGTGGTGCTAGAGAGGTAACTGAGAGTCCTACATCTTGTGCAGGCAACAGGTAGTGGTGAGACACTGGGTGTGGCTTGAGTGTATATGAGACCTCAAAGCCCACCTCCACAGTGACACACTTCCTCCAACAAAGCCACACCTACTCCAACAATGCCACACCTCCTAATAGTGCCACTCCCTTTGGGGGCCATTTTCTTTCAAACTGCCACATTCCACTCCTTGGCCTTGTAGCCATATCATAATACAAAAATGCATTCAGTCCAACTTCAAAAGTCTTCATAGTCTATAACAGTCTCAACCTTATTTAAAAGTCTAAAGATCAAAGTCTCTTCTGAGATTCATGCAATCTCTTAACTGTAATCCCCTGTAAAGTCAAAATAAAAAAGCAGATCACATATTTTCAACATATAATGGCACAGGATGTACATTATCATTCCAAACGGATGGAAACGGAGCATAGTGAGGAAATACTGGACCAAAGCAAGACCCAAAACCAGCTGATCAAACTCCAAGCTCTGCATCACCATGTCCAATGTCAAAGCGCTCTTCAGGTCTCCAACTCCTTTCAGCTTTGTTGACTGCAACACACTTCTTTCTCTTGGGTTGGTTCCATTCCCTGTTAGCAGCTCTCCTCAACCGGTATCCCATGGCTCTGGCATCTCCAACATCTTGGGTCTCCAAGGCATCCAAGCTTCTTCACAGCTTCACACAATGACCTCTCTGGGCCTCTATTCAAGGACACCCCTGACACATGCCTGACCTCAGTGGCTTTCCTTAGTCATGGAGGCAAATTCCATAGTCCCTTTCTCCTATCCTTAACTCCAGAACCACGTGGCCAAAGCTGACAAGTCTGCTGCTTACTGGGGCTGAAACATGGCCCCTCATTCAATTACATCTTCACCAGCTTTATGTTTTCCATGGTTTCCTTCACTGCTTAAGCTTGGCTGTCCTGGAACTTGCTCTATAGACCACACTGGCCTCAATCTTGGAGATCTGCCCGTCTCTATCTCCCAGGTGCTGGGATTAAGGGGGTGCACAACCACACCTGGCTTTAAGCTTTTCTTTAATTCTTTTTCACAAGTTAGAAACTTAGCAGGTAGGATCCTGCCCTGAGATCACCACTCCCTTTATTCCGTTTCTTAATCCGTTTATCTCCTTGAACACTGGGATTTAGCTCTATTCCACTTCTTGGTGCCCCTTTTCTCAATCTGTACATTTTGTATTTTTATTTGCTCAGTGTGCTCCTTTTCCTTAGAAATCTTCATCAGAGTTACCACTAGTAACCACACAACAGAGTCTATACTGGGCTATTTTGAGATTTCCTCTGCCAATGGAATGAATTCAAAACTCTTCACTTTATCCTCAGGCAGACTCTTAGGACAAGGGCAAAAAGCAGCCACATTCTTCACCAAAATATCGTAATACTGGTCTCCCAACCACACACTAACATTCTTTTCCTCTGAAACCTCTTGAGTCAGTCCCCACAGTTGAAGTCACCCTTAACACACTGTCTTCCATGCTCCTACTAGGATGGCCCATTGAGCAGCACTTAAATTATTCAACTGCTTTTCTAATCCACAGTCCCAAGGTCCGTATTCCTTCAACAAAAGCATGGTCAGGCCTATCACAGCAATACCCCAGTCCCTGGTACCACCTTCTGCCTTAGTTAGGGTTTCCATTGCTGTGAAGAGACACCATGACCATGGCAACTCTGATAAGAGTTTAACTGGGTAGCTTACAATTCAGAGATTGAGTATATTATCATCATGGTGGGACATGGCAGTGTGCAGGCAGACATGGCGCTGGAGGGGTAGCTGAGAGTCCTACATCTTGTGCAGACAACAGGTCTGAGTAACTGGGCGTGACTTGAGCATATATGAGACCTCAAAGCCCACCTCCACAGTGACACACTTCCTCCAACAAGACCACACCCACTCCAACAAAGCCACACCTCCTAATAGTGCCACTCCCTTTGGGGGCCATTTTCTTTCAAATCACCACAGAATGTGTTTGTTTAGTTTCATTTTTGTCTTATTTTGTTTAGATTTATTTTTGTATTTTTGTTTACTTTTTTTTTTTTTTTTTTTTGGAGACAGGGTCTCACTCTATGGTTCTGGCTGGCCTGGAACTCACTATGTAGACCAGGCTGGCCTCAAATTCACAGAGGTTTGCCTGCCTCTACCTCCCAAGGGCTTGTATTAAAAGTGCATGTCACCATGCCCAGTTACTTTGTTTTAATTATGTGTATATGTGTGTTAGAGACTGGAGGTGCCCGTGGAGTTCAGAAGAGGGTGTTGAGGCCCTCAGAGCTGGAGTTACAGGCAATTGTGAGCCCCCCTACGCGGCTGCTAGGAACTGACCCTCAGTCCTCTACAACAGCAGTAAATACTCTTTAAGCACCTAGCCAGCCGAGGTTTCCCTGCCTAGCTCGTCCTGGCCAGGCTGAGCTGTCAACTTGACCTCCAGGCCTTTACTTACAAAACCATCTTGGTTTTGTTCTCAGCCCGTGACTCCAGCCGCTGCCTCTAAGGTTGGGTTCTGAGGGACGGTTCTAGAACTTTCAGTCATATATCACTGTTCTTGTACCCATCCGAGACCCTCCCTGCCTCCAGCCTGGTGGAGCTCTCTGGAGTCCCTCACAAGTCTACCTGCCTCTGCAAGGGCTTCCTTGCTACCACTGTTAACACGGACTCCCCACCTTCCTTGGGCTGCTCTCTCCCTGTTTCCTGACATCTGTCCTCTTCATCCTATCTGGAAGCCATCTTTGGTGTCACCTGATCCGCCTGTGGTTGTCTTTGGCTTCGGAACAAGGGACACATCTCTCACTTCTCATCTCCCTGCAGCGGCTAGCACGATGTTTTCCCAGAGTGCTGCCCGGAATCAGGTGAAGTCAAGGTTCTCTTCCCCTGCAGGCTCTGGAGCAAGTAAAACAACCTGTGCTCCCCCACACCAGGCAGGGATCATCTCAGCTGCCCAGGAATCGTCACCACCTCCCACCCACAACCTGAGACATCTGGGCACAGCCTGCTTCTGAAGGTCCGGATCTCGAGGTTCGGCATGTCCCGAGCCCCTGTGCCCACGCGCCATGCGCCTGCCCACTCCGTGATGTCTCTTACAAGTTGAGCGGGGAGCCGGATTTACACTGGATCGGATCCCTGCCTGGCTCCCTGTGTGGTGCACCACCCGCTCGATCTCCATGCCACTCGGATCAAATGCTCCGCAGCCTGATGTTTTGTGAACAAGTTCACATTCGCACCTTTCACTGAGTCTCGTGTTCATCCTGGCTATTTCTAAGGACTTCAAATCCAGTTTTTCAGCTAATGATCTCCGAACACATGCTTCGTCTTAGGTGTGTATAGAGAACAAGACCGGCAAGGTCAATACTCTTGTGAATGGGAGTGAAAAGCGGGCAGTGAGTGAGGGAACACGAATCAACACCATAACTGCACAGGGCGAGAAGTGCTAAGGGAATAAAAACAAAAAACAAAAACAGGATAATGTGATAGGAAGTGATGTGAGGTGAGGTGGGGAATATTTTCCATTTGGGTGTTAAACTTCTCTTCCCCTGGACTTTACAGACAGTTGCTAAAGATTGGAAACTGCCTTCCTGTGTCAACACACGCACCCTGTAATTTCAGTGATCATCTCTTGAATGTATCCCTTTTCTCGGATGATATTTTAATGTTGGCTTTTCTGAAAACAAAGCTGCCCTTTGGAAGAGTATTAAGGAAAGTTAAGGCTCATTCGTTCAACAAATACTGGCTGAGCTCTGTGCCACGTTCCAGAACGTTCCAGGCATCAGACCTGTGGCAACGAACAACACAGTTGAAGCTCTGCTTGCACGGAGTTTCCAGATAACTCACTAGCAAGGGAAAAAAAAACAAAAACAAAAAAAAAAAACAACCCTTTACTTGGCTAACAGCTCATTTTGAGAAGGGACGGGACTGGGGTTGCAGAAAAAGTTGACGGAGGTCAGAGCACATAAGGCAGAGCCCCAGGGGTTCTGTGCAGTGGGAAGCGATAGGAGGCATCACTTTATATTCTATAAAGTCTGCTTTGGCTACCATGATGGGACCAGGAGGCTAGGAGGACTGGTGGACCTCTGTGAAAACCCCACCTAGGAAAGAAGCCGGCACACAAAGGACACGTAGGGCACCCTGGGAGTTGGGGCTAACAGCTCCGTGGGGGAGTGCTTACTTTGCATGCACAAGGCCCTGGGTTTAACCTCCAGTACCACCACTGGATGAAGGATGTGAGGAATTTAGGTTCAAGACCGGGCTGGTCAGATCCAGAAGCCGATGAGGGACTCAGGTGCAGAGTAAGGACTCTTGAGAGGAGGCACCGGCTAGGGCCTTTTGTTTTAATTCCCCCCAGTTGGCTTCAGTCACCAGCTTGGTTAAATGGAAAGTTTGAACCATCTGCGAGTAATCTGCATGCCTTTACTCACCTGCCTACCCACTCACTCCCACAAAGAAGGAGGAAGAAAGAAGCCGAGCCCGGAGCTGGCACGGCTGCCTTCTCCACAATCATGTCTCTGTATTACAGCTCCTGTCACCTCACATTATACATGAATAACTAATCAACCAAACACAAGCCCACTGATGAAAAAAACAAGGCGTGTTGGATCTGGAATGTGAACAGGGTAAAGAGTAATATTAATCCCACTGGTAAATAACAAAATGGGAGCAAACAGCAGGGATGTGAAGACCAGAAATGTGCCGAGGAGCACTCCTGGAAGAGAAAACCTCCCATGAACAAGGTGGAGGGGGCCCACAGAAGGAGGTCGCCATATTCCCATCACAAAGATTCTTTTATTTTTTTGGCCCTTCTGTGTGACCATAAGGAATATCACCCAGGATCAGCTCTCCTGGCCACTGAAACTCCACTCTGCCTGCCTCCCTCATTTTTACACAAGTCCCATCATGGTCTCCACTATTCCCTAGCTGTCATAAAGGTTAGTCTGGTCACTAACTGGTACTGAAGTGGGAGCCAACAGAATTGTTAGCCGTTTGAACTTTCATAACGGGTAGCAATATTCTGAGTGTGTAATAGGTGTCTAATAAATGCACACTTCCAAGTCAGCCATGGCAGCACACACCTTTAATCCCAGCACTCAGGAAGCAGAGGCAGGTAGATCTCTGAGTTCAAGGCCAGACTGGTCTACACAGTGAGTTCCAGGGCAGCCAGGGCTACACAGAGAAACCCTGTCTCGAAAAAGCAATAAAGGCACATTTTCCCAAACTTTTAAATGAAGTAAGTTTCTGCTTTCATTAGTTTTCTGGGGGGGGGGGGTCTTGTTTTTTCCTTTGTTGTTCTATGGATTGAACCCAGGGCCATGTGAATGCTACGTAAACACTCTACCACTGAGCAGCACGCCCGATGTTAGGCTTTAAAGACTGGATCTCACTACAAAGGCCAGGCTGGCCCTGAGTTCAGGATCTTCCTGCCTTAGCTATCAGAATGTCAGGGTTACAGACATGCAGCACCATGCCCACCGCCAGCTTCATGAAAAGTCTTGACCGCTGTGGATGAAATATCCAATCTTTATGTGCTGGCTAATTTTATGTCAACTTGACACAAGCTGGAGTTGTTTGAGAGAAGGGAGCCCTGGTTAAGAAAATGCCTCCATAAGATCAGGCTGTAGGCAAGCCTGTAGAGCATTTTCTTAATAGGTGGTGCCATCCCTGGGCTGGTGGTCCTGGGTTCTATATGAAAGCAGGCTGAGCAAGCCATGGGAGCAAGCCAGGAAGCAGCACTCCTCTACGGCTTTTACATCAGCCCCTGCCTCCAGGTTCCTGCCCTGATTTCCCTCAGTAATAGACCGTTACCTGTAAGTGTAAGCCAAAACAAACCTTTTCCTCCCCAAGTTGCTTTGGTCATTGAGTTCATCACAGAAATCGTAACCCAAATTATACACTCTATATCCAGTGAATGGACTAGAAATGTTTCAGCCCTTGGCTCAATGACTTCTTTTTCTTTTTCAAGGTTTGTTTTATGTGTACGTGTCTGAGTGTATATACATGTGTGTGCAGATGTCTGTGGAGGCCAGAAGAGGGCATCAGATCCCCGGAACAACTGGAGTTACAGACACTTGTGAGTCCCCTGATGTAGGTGCTGGGAACTGAACCCAGGTCCTCTGTAAGAGCAGCAAGTGTTCTTAACTGCTGAGTCATGGTTCCAGCCCCCCTCAAGCTTCCCGATAACATCTAACATTAGCAAAACTTCTACTGTCTTTTTTTAAAATATGTTACTCTGTATCCTTACTACATACTTGGCTATTTTACTTATTTTTATTTTATGTGTATATTTGTCTGTGTGAGGGTGTCAGATCCCCTGCAAGTGGAGTTACAGACAGTTATGAGCTGCCATGTGGGTGCTGGGAATTGAACCGGGAATTGCTCTTAACCACTGAGCCATCTCTCCAGCCTCTTCTATTGTCTTTTATAACCTTGAATTTTCCTGGTTCTAGTCTTTCATCTCCCCCATGCCCCGTGTGTGTGTGTGTGTGTGTGTGTGTGTGTGTGTGTGTGTGTGTGTGTGTAGGTGCATAGGAGGATGTCGGGTGCCCTGGTCTGTCACTTTCCACTTTACTCCCTTGAGACAGGAGTAGGAGCTTGGAGCTAGCTGGCAGTCAGCAAACTCCACTCCCCCAGCATGTAATAACAACAACTTTCACAGGGACGCTGGGTATTCGAACTCAGGTCCTCACGCCTGTGCAGCCAGCACTCTTACCCACTGAGCCATCTCCCCAGACTTTGGCTCTGATCTTTTCTTGTTCCTGGGTTCTCTTCTCTCATACCCAGTGGTTCCTTTTCCTCCTAGGTCTGAAAGTGCCTATGCCTCAAGAGCTCTGTTTTTCTCCCCTATCACTTTGAAGAGATTAATTGCATCACCATTCAAATCAATGCATGTCTCCATCATCTGTCACACTGGATGCAAAGAACCTGCTTGTGGGCTTGTCTGTCCTTATGGGACTTCAGGCTCCTCAATGACAAATGCCCTAGATTTATCTTGGTATTCCCTCTGCCTGGTACACACACACACACACACACACACACACACACACACACACACTGGCTCAAATGGGCAGATTCAATCCTTCAAATGACAGTGGAGGTAGACTGGGTAATTACTGTCCCTTTATATGGGTAGGGGACCCCCCCCCCCACACTGCCACACACACACACACACACACACACACTGCACATCTCAAAGAGGTAAATACCAGAGACATAATTCCAGGTCCTGGCTCCCAAAGCATCACGGATTTGGTGCAGAGCCATCCTGATATTGCCAATCTTGAAAGGATAGGTGAGGCTTACTGTGGCGCCGTCTTGAGGACCAAGGTCCAGTCCTTCTTATGCTCATCCGAACAGGCTTGCCTGGCCAGCCCCTCTCTTAAAACACAGCCTGCAGGACTGAGCATGAAACTGTGTGTGGCCTGACCTGCTGGCACATGCTGGGATTACCGCCTCCCTCTTTGCGCACTCGGCTGTACTATTAATAGAGCTGAAGATTGCATTAGGGTTCTCCCCAGCCTCCTTGTGCTGTGGGCTCACATCAAGCCCATGATGGGCTAACTCCCCACTCTGGCCCCTACCCCCCGCACCCCCCGCCAGGGCTGTTCTCATGAATACCTTCTGTTAGGCCAGGCCTCCCATGAACCACTTGGGCAATTTTTTTTTTCTTAATGCCTGTAATTATGTGTGACCCACACTAGTAGACACAAAACCAGGTCTTGCTTTCCTTTCTCATGTGGCACTGGCTGAGCAGGTGATCTTGAAGGCCTGTTTAGAACCCAGAAACGGGGTGAATCTCTATTGAGAGGGCCTCTGGCATCATCACATCATCACACCAACGAAAGTAAGAGGTTGGCGACAAAATTAACTGTTTTTTGGTTCATTTCAAATTGTGTCATGTTCATTACCACCTGCCTTATACGACGGTTCTGTTTTGGTAGTATTCTAATTCCAGTGTTGATCTGCAAAGCCTCTGGCTCCTCCTGCCATGGACACAGCACATTTTTATTTGTTATGCCCTCTCCAGGCACCATTATTTTTAGCATGAACGTCTTGCCTAGCAAGCAGTTTGCGCTGCAGTCTACTCCTTGTCCCCCTTACAGCTAACGCTTCTTTTCCACTCCCCTCTCCCCTCTCTGTCCTTCTGTGAGTGTCCACACCGTGTTTGCCTAAGCAGATTTGATTCCCAGTTATTCGAATTCCCTTCCTTTCAGTTTTTTTTTAATTTTAGCTGATTGGTAATCATTATAGAAATTGCAACGTGGGCTATTGGGGCGGGTCTTGGCATCAACTACGGGAGAGCCCTAAACTGGTGAGATTTTGTTGTCAGAATTTGGTAGCCAGAACTTGAACTCTAGGATGGGAGATTGTCAAGGGAGGAGACGGACTCCTCTTCCCTGCTCCACCAGAAGAGGGAACCCACAGTAAAAGGTGCTTCCTCTGTTGGCCAGACGAGGGCGCTCACAACCACAGTCCTCCAGAGTGCGGATTTCTCATACAAAGAAGCAATTTCTCACACAAGTCTGCGTAGATTTTGTTGGATTGGTCTTCTGGAGACACAAACAAGTGATGGAGTGACACTCATACCAGGCTACATACGGCTGCTGTGGTCACCTTCTGTACCGTATAAACGGGAACAAGAGTTTCTAAAACTAATGTGTAGTCGTGGGTCTGTGAGCCTGCTGGCTGTCTGTGGTTGGATGGGCAGAGTGTCAGTGTCCAGAGTGACTACAGAGAACACTGAAAGGTCCCAAGATACAACTTAGAGAGTGTGTGAGAAGGGGTTGGGGGTGGGGGAGACCCTGTACTTCCAGCTATAATATTTAGATTTGTTTGGCAAGGCCAGCCTTGGTGGAGGTGGGGGGACGCTCCAAGGCCAGCAGAGAGAAGGTGGCCGCCGAGGTACCATGTCAACCGTTTCCAGGTGGAGTTTAAAAGGCACAGCTATTTTCTTCTGGGAACCCCGGCCCCTTTCATCAAGACCAAGTTGGTGGCTGATTAAAAAAGAAGAAATGGAAGATTAAGTCTGAGAGGCCAAAGGAGAAAATGGTTTCCAGGTGGGAAGCCCTGGACAGACCGGTGAGGTTGTGCAGCTCCTCTGTGAAGACAGCAATGCTTGAGCCTACCCTCTCCCCCTCCCCGGCAACGCTGGGTGCCAGCCAGGCCTAGGCGGCAGAGGGCTTCCTAACAGGCGAGCGTGAAGATGTTTAATAAAATATTTACCTCCCCGTATAAGAATAGCGATGACAGAAAGGCACGCAGCAGTTAAACAGTCTCTAACAGACGCGGGAGAGCAGCCCTGGGATATTTTCTTTTCTTTTCTTTCTTTCT
>CABHPP010135571.1:0-13168 GCA_902168425.1 Peromyscus attwateri
GCAGAAAGAAGGAAGGCTATACAGGAATCACTCCCCTGACTCTAGGGTTTGTCAGTTGGACTGTCTCTGAAGATGAAGGTGATGCCTATAGGACAAAATGTCGGGCAATCAACAAGCAGAAAAAGTAAAACTTAAGGGGCTTGGAGGTTAAGAGCACTGGCTGCTCCTCTAGAGCGTTGGGGTTCAACTTCTAGTACCCACAGCGGTCCACAACCACCTTTAGCTCTGGTCTCAGTGGATCCGATGCCCTCTTTTGACCTCCACAGACACTGCATGCATGTGGTGCACAGACATACATTCAGGCACACATTCATATACTTTAAATTAAAATATCAAAAACATTTCAACAAATTACAGAAAACGGTCAACTTTTCAGAGCAAAAGTTAATTTGTAAAGGTATAAGAATTTTACTTTCAGTATCTATAAATGAGAATTCATAAAGTTACATATAAAAATAAAGAGAATAGTTTCTAAGCAGCTTATCAAATCCATTTTATTAATGTGTGCTCATTATATAGATTATAGCCTTTTTCATAAATATAGATCCAAAATAACAAGCATCTACAAGTGACAGAACTCCACAAAGCACACTACATTGGCTAGAAAGACAATCCTGAATCCAGACATGGCCTTGCTGCACACTGGAAAGCAGCTCTGCTCATCATGCTCTGATTCCCGAGTCATACCTGTACCCTTGGGTATATCTGCTCCAAATGTGTGACTAGTCAATTAGTGTTCCCTAATTTGTTGCTTCTCACTAAGCACTAGTTCTCCTTTTTAGACCAACATTTGCAAGTTCAAGACCAGATAAATAACAAGCAGCACCTGTATCCAGAGGACAGGTTTACATTTACCTGTTAAAGTGAGGGGCTGTGGGGCAATGCCAAACTCCAACCAGAAGGTGAAGAAAAAACTAACACTGTTCCTCAGTATTTTGGTCTCTTGCCTTTTCTTATGCAGGATCACCTAACTTAAAGAAGAAGACAGGATGAGCTTCCATCTGTCTCTTCCTCTGTGCTGATATGTGTAAATAACATACATATATGTGTATGATACATACAATAACAGAAGTCACTCATGTCTCCCTTTCTAAATTTAATTTTAACTTTAATACATGTATGTGCACTGCACTATGGAATATGTCTTTCCTTTTCTTATATCCAAATAAAAACGTATTTAAGTTTCTCCAAACATACAGAGAAAGTAAAACCACTTAACTTAATATTCACAGGGAAACAGTCATAAAGAGTAGCATTACAGACCAGGATTCACATTGCAGACAAAGATTAAAAAAACATCCAGGCTTTCAAATTAATATATCTGACTGACTTTCTCTAATGTTCCCGCTTCACCTGCAGCACATCAGACAAGGTAATAATTTATGATAATCATATGAAAATATACAATTAATATTCATCACCTCTCATTCCTCATCACTTTAGATGATCAGTAATGCAGAGTGAAAATGCTGTCAGATTTCTAATTGCTTTGTAATGGGCTCGAAACAGGGAAATCATTAAAGGCAAACAATCTGTCATTTGTCTGTTACTTTAACTATCTATCACACCAAAAAAACTCATTAAAGAAATTGCTAATGAGCTACAAAAGACTGTACTCATAGTGCTTCTTGGCAGATTAAAAAGTAATAGTATGAATTGCTCACCGTATTTTTAAAAATATGATATTTTTCTGGAAATTCATCAGAAGACAGTTATCCAGTATTTGTCAGCTGCGCGCTTTCATCATTCTGACATTGGCTCCATCACTGGAGAAAGCCCATTAGCAAAGGAGACTTGTTTTTCATCCACCTCAAATGATTAAACTGGAGGGCTTCGAGTAGAAGCTGCAATGCTAAATGTGTTTATCACTAGTAAACTGATGTAAGCAGTAACAAATAGTACCACAGCAATCCATATGCTGAGGTGAAGAATACAGTTTAAAAAATGGGGGTTTTAACTCATTTCTTTTGTAGACTTGAACTGTGGAAGATGCAATATATATATATATTCTTGAATGTGTCTATCATCTTGCAAAATTAGATTCAACTACTGAAATTTATGCATCTTAACATTAAGGTCTACATAATAACATCAAATGTTTTGAAATTTTGATGGTATTAACCAAAAGGAAGATGTCTCACAACATCACTGTGGGCAGTTTTACTAGAGAAACAAATCGTGTCTTTAACTTCTCATGTCTTCCTCAACTCAAGCTTTAATGGTATCACCGATTTTTATTTGTTTTAAAGGCAAAGGAGTAAACAAACAAACATCTCAAAAAGCTTTCTGGGTTATGCAGTGCAGATGCAGTTTATTTTAGAAGAGCATATGAGTAAGGAAGGCAGTAATGCTGCTAATCATCCTTCCTTCTTACTAAGGATGAATCAAATGACGGGTTTCATGTCCCATCATGAAAGATAAGTCATATTAATGAAATCAAACATCTTCTCCATGCACGCCTATTCATACGCAGTCACATTTTAAGCCAGGTGCTGCAGTAAACATGCACTGGTGAATTCCAAACTAACTCCAAAAGGTTCCCTAACACCCTGGAAACATCTTCATTATACTCTCTAATTGACTTAAACAGACTTCATATCAACTATTTAACACATTTTAACCTACAAATTAACACCCCCTGATCATTCAGATTAACCTTTCTTCTGTGAGTCAATAATATGACAAAAATAAACTTTTTCAAAAAAAGTAAAAATGGAGAAGGAAGGATGCTATAAAAAGCAACTTATAACTGCGTTTTCTCACCTATCGAAAGGGATTGCCATGCATTCCAGGGAATCTAGGAAGAGAGGAGAAGCCAGAGTGCTCACAGAAGAGAGGGATGTAAAAGAGTGAGATGCTGAAAATAAGTTGGCATGTGTTACGATCCTGAAGATGGATTAAGGACAGTATCTCTAATAGGTTCTGAGATGATTAAAACACAGGTGTGAAGAATATAGGAACAAGAACCCCAGGTAAGATTGAGACTCTCCAGAAATCTAAAATACAGATACAATGGAAGTTAAACAAGAGGCCACAGCAGCAGCTACGATGATGCAGCAGAAATGACAAGAGGGCAGAGCCAGTTTAGGGGAGAAACAACAGCCGCTTTGAAAAGACAAGTTAGAAGTGTTGTGTCAGTCTGCTTCCTGTTCCCACAGCAAAATATGAGAGGTAACCCAACTCAAAGGAAAGAAGCGTTTGTTTTGGTAAGCACTTAAGTTTCCAGGTCTGTAACAAGGTGGGGCACCATGCCAGGAACCATGGGCAGTGGAAGCCACTCCCTTCGTGGCAGCTGGGAAGTAGAAAGACAGAACAGCACAGGAAAGGGTAGAAGTGGATAGAGTCCCAATATTACCTCCAAAGACACGCTTCCAGTTCTAACTTTCCCCATCCTTGGCCCCACCTCCTCATGGCACTAATCAGTATGGGACATTGGGAATGTTCAAGATAGAAACTATAGCAGTTGTTTATTAGGTTGATTTAAATATTGTATAAGCTTTTATGACAATTAGCCAAAAAGAAAAATAGTTTCTCTAATTCTTATCACGTGTTTCTCCTTCCCTTTACAGTATTACTTAAAGCTGAAAACGTCCACACATCTTCATGGTCTAGTTTTATCTTGATTTAAAACTTTCAGGAATTCAAACAGCCTGTTCGCTTTGTGCCTGTACGTTACCAGTGCCAGTTCTTGGTATTCCCTCACAGGGTGCTTGCAGTTATTTCAGTTGCTCATTTCTTTATCTGTCTGCCAAGATGAGTGAGATGCAGCCAACGCTATCTCTGTATGAGGCGCAGAGCAAACAGAAACTATTTGTAGATTGAGTAAGCAAATGCAGGCTGTTTATGTACCATATTATTGCTTTTAAAATCTCATTACTAGCCAATTCTTGGTGGCTTGCCTATCTTTCTAGTAAAGTTTCAAGTTGTTTTAGACGTAATTTGCCTAATTTCAGAACATAACTGTAATACCGGTGATAATTACAAATAAATTCAGTTCAGTTCAATGATAAGCAAATTCTAAAAAATCAGAAATGAATACAAAGAAAATTAGAGTTGGTAATGAAATACGTAGAAAGAATACATGAATATAATGCCAAGAAATGAATAATAAGCACAAGTACACTGTTGCTGTGGTTTGGATAGAAGGTAGTCTCAAGGGTAGAGTTATTTGATGGCACCTTTGGGAAGTGAAGACCACTGGGCCATCCTTAGGCTATCAGAGCTCTGTTCCTTTCCTTTCCATTTTGCTGCCTGGTCATAAGGTAAGGGAAATTTGTTCTGTTACACACTGTCCACCTTTGTCACCTGGCACCCACTCCTATGAGAAACCCAAAGCCACGCCTACATGGCATTAGCCTAAAATGTACAAAACTGTGAACCAGAAGAAATCTTTTCACTTTATACATTAATTATCTCAGTATTTCATTGTGGTTGCAGAAGCAAACTCAACTGTCTGTAAGGTAAGAAGCATAGTTTCTCTAGTATCATATCAAATTAATGTTTGGTGGGCATTCATTTATGGGCAGATTGGTATTAACTTGATAAATTGAGTAATGGAGTAATTTTTGGCTGCTGCTACAATCTGGGGTTTTAAACCTTCATAAAATTATCTCTTTTTTATCTATAATACTTGATCATCATCTCATAATCAAATATTTAACTTATGCCTACTGTTTTCATATAAGATATGTGTGGATAACATGAACTAAGATGGCTTTGCTGATACTTTAAATTTATCTTGCAGCCAAATAAAAAGACTAATTCAACAAATAGTTGGTAGTGGCTTTATTTTTGTAATTTGGTAGTTTCTGGTGTTCATAAGGTTCTGAAATGCTGCTATGACTTTACTGTTATATTAAAACTAAGAAGCCAATATTTTACTAGTAATAGTAATAACCCACCATTACTAAGTACTTACTGATTTCAGGTACAGTTATTTCACTGAAGTCTCACAACAGATTTATGAAGGAGGCATCATGTATGCAATTTTTTACAGAGGAAGAAAGCAGGGTACAGAATGATTAACTCTTACAAGTTCTCACTGCCAGGAAGAGGTAGAGCTCGAGCTGAGGTTACCCAGCTTGACTGTAGAATTCATGTCCTTAACTACCACATAATAGTTTATGTTTCATTTAAGAATATTTTTATATTTATTCTATTTTTAATTAGTTGTAAGTTCACGCAAGTGTATGTCCTGAAAGGCCAGAGATGTTGGAATTCCATCTGAAGCTGGAATTACAAGTGATTGTGAGCTGCTCAACATAGGTGCAGGGAATTAAACTCAGATTCACTACAAAAGCAGTATGTGCTTTTAAGCACTGAGCCATCATTCCAACCCAATAGTTTATATTTATGCTACATCAGTTTCACATATGATGGATATATTTGCTTCTGAAAATAAGGCAGTAAGAAACAAACCTATTGTAGAAACTTGCTGGGACCTGAACTGATCCAAGGCTTTTCCTGAGGCCCTGAGATGGACCTATAACCATGAACATGCTTAGCAAGTCAGTAATAGCCTGGGGCCAGAGCCTTGGGAGCTTTTCCCCAGGCTCTGGTGTATGGAGAAGGAACATAGTTCCTTGTCTAAAACCACGAATATGCTTGGCAGAGCCAATAGTGGCCCAGGGCCAGGGTGTTGGGGGAGCTGAGGCTTTCCCGAGAAACCAACTATCCCCTCAAAGGACTATGATTCTCAGTTCCAAGGCCCCTGTGATGCACTTGAGATACTATGTTCCTTTTGTGCAACATTGCTTGATTAGCTTCCTGTTGATTTCTTCCGATTGTATGATAGCTTTCTGCTGACCATGTCCCATCTTCTTCTTGAAAAACCATATACAAGACACTGTGCTTCTTAATAAGCTTGCTTAGCATAAAACATAGCTTGTGCAAGACCTCCTGACCCCAGATTTTATATCTTTTTTATCTTCTCTTCCCCTGGTCCACTAGCTTTTGGACCCCGACACCGAAGAACGACCTGGTCCAGGTCAGAAGCTCATCATTAGAAGTTGGAAGAGTGAAAAACAATGACAGCATGAAATTTGAAGGCAAATGGATGGAACTAGAAAATATCATCCTGAGTGAAGCAACCCAAACCCAGCAGGACAAACATGGTATGTACTCACTCATAAGTGGACACTAGATATAAAGCAAAGAACAATCAGACTGCAACCCACAGAACCAGGGAGGCTACATAGCAGGGGGGACCCTAGGATGACTGTGGCTTATAATAAGTTTTGGTTTTACTCAACTACTGGGCAAGCCTCAATGAAACATTTCACTATTAGGATAAGAATTCGTACTGTATAAAGCTGATAACAGAAAAATAAATAAATAAATATATAAAAAAGAAGTTGGAAGAGTGAGGCATGACAGCTCCCAGTACTCAGTTTGTCTGATAAGAGAGATTTCTTGCTCCACACGGCTGACAATCTAACTAGGGGCACCGTTACAGAACATACCATTAGAGACAATAACACGTCATGGGATCAGAAGAGTACAAATGAGTATTTGGTAGGACTTGCTATGAATGTTGAAAGAAGTACTTTTAAAACACTCAGCTACTCTAGAAGGTAAATTAATGCCAGAATTAAAAGTTAGGTTCTCAGGGATGGAGAGATGGATCAGCAGGTAAAAGCACTGCTTCCAGTTCTAACAACCCGAGTTCAGTACTCAGGTCCCACATGGTAGAAGGAACAGCTGACTCCTGTAAGTTGTACTTTGACCTCTAACACATGCTGTGGCATACCCACACCCACACACATACACATGCATATACAATAAAAAACTAATGTAATTGAAAAGGAGTTAGGACTTTATTCTCTAGACCTGCTTTGCTCAATGAGATAACCATTAGTGGCACGAGGCTATTGAACACTGGAAACCAGTAGCCCAAACCAAGATGTGCTGTAAAAGCAAACTCTATGTCAGTTCTTTATATGATGACCTTTTACAATGATAGCATTCCAGATATGTTGTGTTAAATATAGTATTTTAAAAGTCACACATGTAGCTTGCATATGTGGCTTACTTTCCTATATTTCTATTGGATAACATTGTTCTAGGAAACAGGAGATTAATGAGCAGCGACCCAAGTAACAGTCACCATGAGAAGTTTATCCAAGTGTCAATGACTTGGATTATAAGACAAACCATCTTTTTTCCCCAATGAACTAAAAACAACAACAACAACAACAACAACAACAACAACAACAAAAACAAGTTGTTAGTGAAGGAATTAGTCTGATAAAATACATTTTTTTTTTTAGAGGCAGAACAACCAGATTTGATGTTTCAAGTGTTTGGATACAGAACCAAGCAAACTACCCCTAAAACATCTTTGAAACAACCTGAGAGATTTGAAGAGGGTGGGTATATTGGATAATATAAATTAAATATTGACAGTTTTGATTGATTAAGGACACCTTGGAGATAAAAGAAAAAGTTGGCAGCAAACTAAAGGACTTGGAGATAAAATGCAAAGCATTTGGGATTTCCTGGGGGATATCAAATAAGTGGCTAGATATGAGACATACAACAACCCAATGAGATAGTGTATAGAAACTTTGGTTCCCAAAACTGGACTTCTTGAATATATTTCTGTATACAAAGAAGGGTCAAGTAGGATTGTTTGAGGGGAGGATAGTTTAATGGAGGTTTTCTTAGAATATTGTAGGAGAGGTCCACAATACTCACTTCTGTTGCTTTGCATATTTTGGTATGCCCATAGAGATAGTTTTCTAAATCCAGGACTGAAGCTAGACCCTCTGACTGTTAGTATAATGATCTTTGCTTCGAGTATGACAAAATCCAGTGGAGAACCTACTCTATACTTTCATATTAATATTTTTAAAGTCAACTGTATCATTCTGAAATTCCACGTGTATTCTATAATGTTCATAACATTAAAGAATTTATCCTGTTAGAATATTTCCTCTTAGTTTTATTTTCAGTGCTTCTTAAACTCATATTTGGTAGAAGAAAGAGTGAAGGGAAAGTATATCTAAGCAGGTAGCAACAACCGAAACCCCTTTGTATCTCCAAGGGAGATCATATCATGTTCTCAAAACTAAGATGCTTTTCATCTCCAGATACAACGCAAAGAAGAGATCAAGGCAAACTAAGAAACACGGAGAAGAGTTAATAAAAGGGAAGAAAGAAAGAGAGATGAGAGGAAAAAACTAACAGCACACTCAAAAGTGCTTGTTTGGAGTACCCTTACCAAAATGACTCACAAAGGACAGTTCATTCTGGTAGGAGTGCTGGTTCTACACCTGCATAATTAAGTATCTGGCCTTGATCATTGATTTGTTTCATCTACAAAGTAGTTATAGCAACACCTTCCAAAGTTGTCTCAGTGGGCTGAAGTGAAAGCGAAAAAGAGTAAATGTGAAAGTATTTGAATTTTTTTAAAAAAAACTTTAAGTCATTTGCAGAAGTCTAAAGGGAATGATTATTAGGCATAATTTATGAGCTATCCTCATCCTTATCACCAACTTCCCGCCCCCAGTATAAACCAATAGGACCCGAGTTGCTCAAGGTAAGGTAAGCGGAACCTGGGATGAAGGTGCTCCGCAGCAGACGTGGAAGGCTGTGACAATGTCGGGGCCGGGGCCAGGGCAATTAGATCAAGAAGAGGAAAGGCAGTTCTCCAGAGCTCCTCTCACAGCTGACAGAAACCTCAGAAACCCGGCGGGTTACCATAGCAACCGCGTCAGGGCAGGAGGCGGGGCCCTTCAGCTATGTGCATCCACAACTAGGGCTCGACTGGAAACGTATTCCCACTGAAGGCAGACTTCCGGCGGAAGGGAAAGTGGGTTCCTCTCTCTGGCCGAATGGGCTCCGGCTGGCTCCCGCGTGAAACTTGGTGAGTCTGACGCTGTGTGGAGCCAGGGGAAGGCACTGGCAGCAGCAGGCTGGGTAGGGCGGACTGTGGATGCCTGGAGTCCTGAAGCTCCAAGTCGGCGAGACCCGGCTGCCTCATGGTGAACTGGTTTCTAAAGCTGGGAGGACTGTGGCATCCTGGAGTGCACAGCTTCGGGAGCGATGTATTTGCAGGCTGTGAGCATCTGTGCCCTAGCAGGAGGACTGCCCTCTCCCTGAGCCCGTGCTGTCATTTCGTGCATGTTTACATTTACTCTGGAAGAAAAGAAGTGAGCAGCGAAAATTCAGAGGCTATGCATGCCATCAGCTTCAATTTCTTTGGCATTCTAATTTCTTTATCCATGCGTTTCATGAATACTAAGCCCCAGTGTTTTTAGTGAACACCTGTATGCCAGTTTTACCATTAGATTATAAGAAATACCTTCTTAGAAGTTCATCCATCACCGACGCTCATTATTAAATTCTCTTTTTATGACACTGTGAATTTATTTAAGAGCTTAGCATATACTATGATATATCTAGCAGGTTTTCTGTGCTTCCTAGTATTCTTCCTTATACATGGCATTTATGAGACATTTTAAATGGAACTACAGACTTTCCTGGGTTTGCGTTATGATCACAATTTACTTAATAAAGTAATAAAGAATTTAGGAAGGGATGTTTCATTATTCTGACTGTAATGAATTACCATAACATTTCTGCTGCAGCTTATCTGAGAAGGCACACTTCAAAGGACGGGGATGGCTTTTGAGCAGACACTCCAAAAGGATTGGTACAGCATTCTGGGGGCAGACCCGTCTGCAAATGTGTCAGACCTAAAACAAAAATATCAGAAACTCATATTACTGGTAAGTCTTTTCTTTCAGATTGGAAATCATGGCAGGGAAAACAGTTTTGTTTTTTAATATGACCAAAAATTTAAGCTTCAAAACATGTAGATCAATAGGAATCTAGACGTTTGTTTGTTCAGTTGAAAATTTCAACAGTAGAGAAAAAAGAATTTTGATTAGGTATGGGGTGATTGAACTAGAATCTTATGATTCTATCACTATAAGAACTTGGGCCACTTTTTTTCTGTTTGTCTCAGCTAATGTTGAATGAAATAATCCATGTAAAATGTTTAAAACAGTTTTTACTTAATAAGTGTTAAAATCCACTAGCCACTAGCCACACTATTAAGTACTTGAAATGTGTATTGTTATGTGCATAAAATTGTAATGTGTTATAAATATAGAATGTGCACTGGATTTTGATGACTTGGCACAAATAAGAATATAAAAGTCTAAATATTTTTATACTGATTATATATTAAAATGATAATAGTTTCTATGTACTGGTGGTTGCACAGAATATATGTGCTTGTTTTGCATATACTATTAAAATTTTAAGTTATATTTTTATTCTTTGAGAGTTTCATATAATTTTGATCATATCCATTCCCCTTCCCCCCCCTTCTCCCCGATATTCCCCCACCTCCCTACTGACCCCAATTTGAGTTCTCTTCTCCCCAACCCCCAACCCATTGAGTTCAATTTGTGTTGCCCAAATACTATTGGGTCTGGGACCTGTCCTGGAGTGTGGTCTACCTATCAGGAGTCAGACCCTCAAAGAAAACTGACTCCTCCTCTGCCTGCACTTATCAAATACCAGTAACTCCTTATACGGGTGGAGTTTTGTGCTCACCTCTTTCCCTCCATGCTGGGATTTATAATATCAAAATATCACTTAATTTGGCTTGTGTTTAACATGCATGTGTAGCCTTTATTTATAGCTTAGATTAATTTCTATTGGATAGTGATAATTTAAGCCTTTTTATTGTTTTTCACTAATATTTATTTGTTTTTTTAAATTAATGTGGTACATAAAATTATCTAGAACCTTTGAATTGTTCTACTAATTTACCCAGTCATACTTTGATGATTGTGAGCGAAGGTCTTCATTTAGAAATGGTCTCCATTTAGTTCAGTTTACAAAAAAAGAGCAAAGAATCATTATTTATGTAGCATTGCTTGTCTAATTTGTGACAAATATGATCTCTGATATTTTGCTCAAACTATGTTTATTGGGAAAGATATCTCACCATCAAAAATGTGCTAATATCTGAGTCTTAGAAAAATGAACTTCAGGCACCTTCTGCCTTGGAATTTTTAAGATATATCAGAAAAATCAAGTACATTTTGTTGAAATTTTTCCAAATCATCCTTGTACTTCAGTTAATGCTAGTCAGTGTTAGATAATGCTATGCTAGATAATTGACTGGATAGACCTGGAGATCCTTCTATGTTCTGTTGTCTTTTAGTTGAGCACTGAGAAGGCTTTATGTGATCCTATTTGTCAGACACATTAAAAATATATTATATATAAACTATGTCTGTCCACTGCTAAGCTATACTCCCAGTATAGAAGGTTTTGTTTTTATGAAATATATCCATTTTGTTTTTGGTGTTTTATATGTATTGCTTCTGTGTCTTCTCTAAAGTCATGGAAATATTCTTCTATGTCTTCTAGATGCTTTATAGTTTGTTTTACTGCTAGACCTATGCCTTCTATGTAGGCTGAGGTTGCTGGCTAGACTTGTATGTTTCCTCAGTATAGAAGTGTAGTTCCTCCAACATCATTTCCTGAAAACATTTTCTTTCTCCATTAGCCTGTCTATTTTGGGGCATTATATGAAATTTTCTTATTCTTTTTAAGTTTACTTTTGTTTGCTTATATTCTTTCTTAAATTTTTATTTCATTTAAAAATGTGTGTGTGTGTGTGTGTGTGTGTGTGTGTGTGTCTGTTATTGTGTGCAACAACACTGGCGTGTATAGGTCAGAAAACAACATGAGAGGGTCAGTTCTCTCTTTTGACCATGTGGGTCCTGGAGATACAACTCAGGTCCTTGGGTGTGGCAGCAAGTGCCTTTACCCACTGAGCCATCTTGCTGGCCCTTGCTCACATTCCTATAGAAATTTTAGAATCAGCTTATAAAAGTCTAACAAAAAACAGTTTTGGCTGAGTCTTAATAAAATTTCATTAGTATATTTCCATTTTAGCAAAATAGATATTTTACCAGTATTGGATTTGAATACATGAACACATCATATTCTTTCCACTACTTACTTAAACCATTTTTGATTTATCTCAGCAATACTTAATAATTTGTAGTACAGAAACTGTGAAGTTAGTTTTTCTTGTCAACTTGGCACACCTGGGAAGGGGCAGCCTCAGTTGAGGAACTGCCCAGGTCAGGTTAGCCTGTGTGTGTCCTTGGGACGCTGTGTGGGAGGGCCCAGCCCACCGTGGGTGGTACGGTCCCTAGGCAGGTGGACTGGGGCTGCGTAAGAAAGCTAGCTGAGCATAAGCCAGCGAGGCAGTAAAAGAGCCAGAGAGCAAGCAGTGTTTCTGGACGGTTTCTGTTTCAGTTCCTGCCTGACTTCCCTCAACGATGGCTCGTGACCTGGAAGCTGTAAGATAAAATAAACCCTTTCTTCCCCAAGTTGCTTTTGTTCAGAGGGTTTTATCACATCAACAGAAGACTGAACTAGGACAGAGATGTTACAATATTTCTTTGGGTTTATATCTACCAATTTGAAGATTTGGTTTCATTGGAAATGTCATTCTTTTTCCAATTTCACTTTGCAGTTATTGGCTGGCAGTGTGTAGAATTAGTATAACTTATTTTTATATATCAGTATCTCATTCTTCAGTTGTGGTGCATTTGCTTTGAATTCTCACAGAACTCGAACTCTTATAGATGACTGAGAATTTTATACCAACATTATCACCACTTGCAACAAAAGAGAGCCCTCTCTTTCTATTGTGTGCCATGTATTTCTTCTTGCCATACTGTATGATCCACATGGTTTGTGTTAGGTTTCAAACCTGAGACAAATGGCTGAGGTACCTATTTAACATATCAAAGCTGACACTGGCCACCAGGTTCTCCCTTCAATCTCTCAGCCCTTACCTGTTACAGGATCCTCCTGGCTGGCATACCCACCCCCTACCTTGAACTCTAGCCCAGGAGGCTAGGCTGCTCTTCCTTATATAATTCAGCCATTTTGGTTACCCACCCTCTTTGTGCCTTTGGGCCTCCTAGCTGCTGCACCTGGTTCCCATCTCTCCCCTCTCCTGTCTCTCCCCACTCTCCTCACATGGGTCAAGGTCATGTCCACTCTGGACTCTCCCAGATGTCCCTGCCTCTGACTATGCTTTCCCACACAACTGCGGTAAACCTTCTACTCTGCCATACTTAGGAACAGTCATGGTCCTGTCTTTTCATTTCTTTTTTTTTTTTTT
>CABHPP010135571.1:13268-38881 GCA_902168425.1 Peromyscus attwateri
TGCCTCTGGTGGTTTTCTTCTACTGCTATTGTTCTGCCAAGGTTCAAAACTGAAGTGGGTTTCTTCTCTCTGAGGCTTTTACATTTTGGATTTGGGTTCTATAGGCTTCGTAGAAGCCTCGGCTTTCTTATTCTTCAGCTCTCTATTTTACAAAAGCAAAAGCGGAATTATGAATTATGAAAAAAAAAACTCCATGCTTTTACCAATGGGCTTCTAGTAAGGGTACTGAAGATATTTGGCTGGTTTTTTGGAATATTCCTCTCAGGACTGGAATGTGCTGAGTTTTTCTCTCATTTTTCTAAAAAGTAGCCAAATTCCTAACCCCACTTCTGCTGCTCCAGAGATGTTGCTCCTTCTCTGGCCTCTGTAGGAAAACTGTTCCCCAAAGATGTCTCTACCGCATTCCTCCAGGTCCTCGCCGCCATCTGAAGCCTTTGCTCCTTCCACTCCTCGCAGTTCCGGTTGTCAGGATCATCACTAGCTTCTCCCTTGCTAAAAGCAGCCATCAGTTGTAGGCTCTCTTTTGGTTTGTTACTTAGGTGGCCAAATCCTAGTTTTGTCAGAAGAGTTCTGATGTGTGCCTGTTAGCCTGGTATAATAATAGCACCCCTCACAGGGCGGCGGTGGCGCACGCCTTTAATCCCAGCACTCGGGAGACAGAGCCAGGTGGGTCTCTGTGAGTTCAAGGCCAGCCTGGTCTACAGAGCGAGAGCAGGCACCAAAACAACACAGAGAAACCCTGTCTCGAGAAAACAAAACAAAACAGCACCCCTCTTTATGCTCAGAAGTGTCCTAGTTGAAATTGTCACCCTGCTGTCAGCAGTATTTGATCCAGCTTACCACGCCTTCTCCATTCATACAATTGTCTTCACTTGTATTCCAGTACATAATATTTTTCTGAGATATCGCCTGTGAAAAACCATGTCTGGAATGTTGTAGGTATCCAGTAGATGTTTGCTTAATGGATGTAAGCAACTTTATATTTTAATTCCTGTATCACAAAGTTTTTACTTTTGTATTTTTCATTTTTATTTTCTGCTTTATTTATACACTTTTTTATTTTATTCTTTCTACAATTTCAGCAACACAATATCTTTTAAAAATTATTGAAGTTTTCTTTGTCTTCTTTCAGTTCTGGGTCCTCTCCTCCTCCCCTGCAACCGCCACCACCCACCACCACCACCACCCACCACCATCACCACTATCACCACCATCAGCCACCAGCCACCACCACCACCACCACCACCACCACCACCACCACCACCACCACCACCACCACTACCACCACCTACCACCACCACCAACAACAACCATATTTGTTATTATAAAGGCTTCTTTATATACTTGATTCATGTTCATGATCATATTTAAGAGTGAAATATTAGAGCTGATTTTGAATATTTTTGTCTGTGGCCAGAGGAGTTCATCTAGTGGGTCATTGATGCTATTTAACCACTTCATTTTTTAGCATTTAAATCCATTTCCCATGGAGGAATTCTCAAATCTCTGCCTGGTGACATGGAAACTTGGGCTCCTAGTATCTGTGTCCATGTTCTTTTTTCTTTTTGTCTTTTTTTTTTTTTTTTTTTTTTGGTACACTGAACCCTTAACATAATGGCTAATGTACCTGAATTAAAACCTCATTGGTCTTGATGTACATAGTCTAGTTTTCTGCTTTGTTGGAGAGAGTGGATACCTGGCCTTGTGGTGAGGAAGAGTCCTGGAGAACCAAACTTATTTAGTCCTAGCCCACAACTCCATTCCTAAAGGTATTTAATGCCTTTAGTTCCTCAGTGTCTCTTGTTTCTGTGTGAATGAGTTCATATACTCTTACACTTTAGGCTTGTGTTTCAGTTTTCTGAATTGGAAACTGTTTCACTCAGCTTTCCATTACCATGACAAGTACTCATGATTTCATGTGCTCCAATCCATGGTCATCAGACCCATTGCTTTGGGGCCTGTGCTGGGGCAGTTTATGGTAGAGCAAAACCATTTACTAATTGCTATGGAACAAGGAGAAAGAGGAAGAGACCAGGCCTCCACAATTGCTTTCAAGGGCACCTCCAAGGACCTTAAGACCTCATTTAGGCCCACCTGTCTGTTGAAGGTCCCATCACTCTCTGATAATATGGACCTGAGGATCAAGCATTTGTTTACCACATGGGTCTTGGAAGAAATTCCTGATCAAAACTATAGCAGGTACCATTTATGGTCAATTTTCCCAAGTAAGTACTAACCAGGTCTAATCCTGCTTAACTTCTGAGACTGTGACATCCAGGCCAGTATGGTCACAGTAGACTATGATCAATTTTCCATCTCAGTTTTGGTGTTTCTCACTTAACTATCTATTCCTGCTTTTGATTTCATATGTCCATATCTCTCTAACTTCCTTTGCTGTTACAACAGTGGAATTTGGGGAGGAAACATGGATAAGTGTATGTATTAATTTGCTGTTTATTAAAGGCTCTAAACTATTTTCCTTTCCTCTTGTGGAACAGATACCCTTCCTTGGCCATCTACTGTTATCTCAGGTCTGTTTTCACCCACCTGAGTAACTCTTACTGGTTGTTTCAAAATGCTCTTAAAATCCTCAGCTCCCCTTGTGTACCCTTCCTTATGAGTACCCATCCCAGTATATTGTGTTTAGTGATAGTTCTATAGGACACAGGTGGTAGAGCTGTAAAGTGGAGAGGGTGTTAGTTGCAATGTCATAAAAGTTGGCATTCACATTTCTTCTTTCCTGCTTTTCTTTCTTTTTTTTTTCTTTCTTTTTTTTTGTTTTTTTGTTTTTGTTTTTGTTTTTGTTTTTTTTTTTTTGGTTTTCCGAGACAGGGTTTCTCTGTGTAGCTTTGCGCCTTTCCTGGATCTCGCTCTGTAGACCAGACTGGCCTCAAACTCACAGAGATCCACCTGCCTCTGCCTCCCGAGTGCTGGGATTAAAGGCATGCGCCACCACCGCCTGGCCTTTCCTGCTTTTCTTATGGGAAAGAGTTGAGTGCGCTTATGTCTGATGGGAAGAAAAGGCTGTAGATTACATTTATAACGATTTTATTGACAGAAGGGAATGGAGTCTCAAGAATAGGGAGAGAGATGAGCGTTGGTAAGAGGAAGGAGAGACTTGTCGCCATTGTTGCAGGGGGGGGAAGAAAATGTGGCTGTGTGGATGGCTTGCTTACCCATTTGAGAGCAGAAAGTTGATATGCTCGATCTGAGAGCTTCTCTTCTTCCTCTGAAGTAGAAGACAAAGCTGTCTATTGAGAGAAGGATGTGAGGAGGACAAGTAGCAAAGTACAGGAGGGTATTTCCCCTAGTATCCTTCCTGTGTCAATAGTAAATACTGATGTCAATAGTAAATCTCAGTTGACGGATGTATGTCAGGGACTAAGAGTCATAAGCCAGCAGAAATAGTCAGATAGTATTCTGGCCTTCTTGAGGCTGGGTTTCTGTTACACATCATCTGTCCTTATAGACTAGCACAATAACTGAATTTTGACAGTGAGTCAAACTATGCTCCATTTGTTCTGCTTAAGAAAGCAAGGATGTGCCAGGTGGTGGTGGCACACACCTTTAATCCCAGCACTTGGGAGGCAGAGGCAGGCAGATCTCTGTGAATTCCAGGCCAGCCTGGCCTACAGAGAGAGTTCCAGAACAGCCAGGGCTACACAAAGAGAACCCCTGCCTCAAAACAAAAACAAAAAAACAAAAACAACAGAAAACAAACAACAAAAAAAAAAAAAGGAAGGAAGGAAGGAAGGCGGGTTGTGTATCAGTACTTTTTTGTCCAGATCACCAACCCAAAAATAATGACACAGAACTTATTATTAATATGAAAGCTTGGCCTTAGCTTAGGCTTTTTTCCCAACTAGCTCTTATAACTCAAATTAACCTGTTTCTATTAATCTATGTTCTGCCACATGGCTTAGTTACCTCTACTCTGTACTGTATGCCTGACCTCTTCAGTGTCTCTCTGGCATTTCCTGCACACCTAGATTTCTTCCTCTTCCTTTCTCTCCCCAGAAATCCTGCCTATCCTCTCCTGCCTAGCTATTGGCCATTCAGCTTTCTATTATATCAATCACAGCAACACATCTTCACGCAGTGTACAAATATTCTACAATATTTTTCCCTTTTTATCTAATTGGAAAGGAAAGGTAAAACTATATACAATAAGAACAATTATCAGGTAAGAATTACATTCGTGAAGTTCTGTCTATATTTGGCAAATTTGGAGAAAGTACTGTATTATCTGTTCTATCTTAGTGAATCTGAAGTTTTATACCTAAACCACTTTTTATCGTAACTTGTATTACCATCCTAAAAATATCTTTTTAGACATAAAAACATCTTAGATAAACAACTTTAGCTTTTAATTTTCTCAACCTTATAAGCTTTACATCTCTTATGTAAGTTTCTTTTCTGAATTTGGTAACAAGGAAACCTGTAACTATAACTATCTAGTCTTCAACCCCATCAAATACCTGAGAAGGATATAATATTACCTGAGTAAACAGAAAGTACAGAGCATACAACTTCCAAAACTATAGAAATGACAAAGACAGCTGGTTGCCTTGGCAGTCACCCAACATTCCTCTGCAGCATTGGGGCATCCATGTTCAGCCTACAGGCCTAGAATATCTGACAGACTTTTCTGTGAAGCAGGAATTTTGAAGGCCTGTCCTACCTTGTCTTGGCAAAGTTCAGCAGTCACTTTCTTTTGTGTCCCTCTTGTCCAGTTTGGACATCATACTGTCAGCAATCGAGACAAGGGCAGTTTCTTTGCCTGGTGGCTAACTTTGCCACAATGAAAGCAAACTCCATATGGAGGTTTTTAATGCCCACCATCCTTGTTTGAAGTAAATTGGTGCTGCCAGGAGCAGACATGTCTCACTGTCATGAAAAGCCTTATGTCATTAAAACATCTTAAATTCCATATTCTGTAGGTCTCTGGGAGTATTTGAAGACCACCTATCTATTTAAAATATATCTGTTTAATCTTGAAAACATACCTAACATGACTATAAGTTTGATTGTTATAGATGACTAACTACTAACCTACATTTCTTAATTATCCTAAATAGTTTTTAAAGACTAGAACTTTACATTACATTTTTAAATGAGCTGTATAGATACAATACCTTAAACAAGAGTAAAAACATATATACAGTATAACAAAAATAACCTTGAATTTGTATCAATATATGTCCCCCCTTTTTCTTTCCAGAAAGAGATCTAACTTCCCTTGCTTAGTTTCTTCCCATACCATGACCAGTAATAATTTACAACCAACTCCCCTACACCATGACAAATGTCCATAACCCACTGAATGACCAAAAACCACCCACCCAACCTCTTGGGAATGTGAGTTTCCTGTTCTCTAGACTGCTTCCTGTTGTGGGGGTGATAACATCTTTAGGGGACCCTGAGAAAATTGGGATAATGATCAAGTTCTGGGAGGGCTAGCTGTATTATTTTTTTGTTTAGTCTCTGTGTGGTGTGAAAGTGTATAGCTTATCTAAAGTCCTGGCTGGAGTAGTCTGTGAGTCTGGACCATCTGAGCTAGTAGCTTTGAAGTTATTCTAGGTGTATTTTTTGAGGAAACTGCAGCAGAGGCATTCTGAGAGGCTGGATCACTTGGGCTACTTCTGTTGTTCTTATTCATGTCTAGTCCATTTGTTCTGAAAGCATGCAAACTTTTAAAGGTAACATACATATCTGCATTAACACAAGTATGGAATGTGTGGTGTGCACAGGTCAGCTAAAGATGATTTTTTGTTCGATGTTTGAGCCAGACAAAAGACATTTGTCGAGCCGGGTGGTGGTGGCACACCTTTAATCCCAGCACTTGGGAGGCAGAGGCAGGCGGATCTCTGTGAATTCCAGGCCAGCCTGGGTTACAGAGTGAGATCCAGGAAAGTTGCAAAGGTACACAGAGAAACCCTGTCTCAAAAAACCAAAAAACCAAACCAAACAAAACAAAACAAACAAAAAAAAGACATTTGTCAGTTTTATAAGTCTGTTTGAACTGTGTAACAAAACCTCTTTCCATGCCATATGAAAGGATGGCATGTAAATAAGTCACCAGGACTCTATAGCCAACAAGAGTTATCATGTCTCATCCAGTCTCAGAGCTGTTCCCATGTAGAGGGATCAGCATACATGTCACCTGTCTTGTAGTTTTTCTCTTTATGTCTGTTGCTAAGGTTTTCAGGAGGTCTCCCCCAATCAAATCTGATCTTTATTAATTTTGAAGAAATCTATAGCTTTTTGTTTCCTATGGAAACAAAAGCAAAACTTCTCTCCCAATAGAATGTATTTTCTGACTTCCATTCTGAAGTTTAAAAAAATATAGATTGGTTTAATTTAGCAATTTCCATAATCCAGTATCTCTCAGCAGCTATTGTATTTTGTTCATTAGTTTTTAAACAATTTAAAGTCATCAAAGCACCATACAGGATCTAGACACCCTGTGTATTTCCCATCTTTATGTGGCTTTATTCTTTTATATCACTTTACTCTTTCTTTTAAAGATTTTATTATTTAAAGTCTTTATTTTTATTTATTTTTTATGAGTGTCTATGCCCATTTTCTTTTCTTTCTTTAGCATCTAAGCATATTTTTTAAGAATACTATATCTGTTTAGAGGTTGTCTCTGTCTGGACCTGACTTTTTGTTTATCTACAGCCTTCCCTGACTGTGTGAGCCAAACCTTAAACTGCTAGACTGCTGCCATGTGGCTCCATTTAGAATATGGTGCACTGGTGGCTGGTTCGGTCCACCTCAGTTCCATGAGAACCTAGCCTGAAGTTGATGGGTACTGACCCAGAAAGCCACATTTACCCACCTCAGCTCTGGGAAGTTTCTGGATCCACACTGTGGTAGGCATTTCTATCTAGTGTCCTATCACCAAGTACCACGCTGCCTGCTGCTCATAAACTTATTCAAGTGCTCAGTAGGAGAGCCTCTTAAAAGAGTTACATCTCTGTACGCCACAAGCACCAAGCTTGCGCGAGAGACCATGGTCACCAGAAAGCTTTTTCAGGCCTTATGTACATATATGTAGTCAGATGTTGTGTGCCATTGTATGGGCACTTTTTTGTGGGACCACCAGCCCACAAATAATGACACAGAAACTTATTATTAATATGAAAGCTTGGCATTAGCTTAGGCTTTTTTCCCAACTAGCTCTTATAACTCAACCTGCTTCTATTAATTTATGTTTTGCTACATGGCTTGGTTACCTTTACCCTGTACTGTATGTCTGGCCTCCTCAGTGTCTTCCTGGTGTTTCCTGCATGCCTAGATTCCTTCTTTTCCTTTCTCTCCCCAGAAATTCCACTTATCCTCTCCTGCCTAGCTATTGGCTGTTCAGCTTTTTGTTACACCAATCACAGCAACACATCTTCATACTGTGTACAAATATTCTGCAACAAGCCTGGTCTGAGAGACAGTTCCAGAATAGCCAGGGCTACACAATGAGAAACACTGTCTCAAAAAAAAAAAAAAAAAAAAAAAAAAAGCAAGGATGTATGTAGTTGTCTTCACAGCATGTATCTAGTTGAGAAATCTAAAGCTTAAAGTGTAACTGGCTGGTGAGAAACAGAATTAATGGAGATCAAAAATCTAAGTGTGATCACATATTTTCCAGTTCTGCACTTTCTCCCATTGTATCACACTTTCTCCCAAAATTGCCATGCAAAAGGGTTTACTATTGCTTAAAGACAGAACTTTTATTCTTCTGTACAACATCTTACAGTCAGTGAGGTAGAACATAAGGCCAGACTAATTACTATTCTCTTTTACTTTCAAAAGAATATAGATTATGTATACCTTATGGAGTGAAATTTATTGCGCTTATTTTTGTGGTAAGTTTAGAGTTTCAGATATATTTAAGAAAGAAAATCATAAGGGAAACGGATTATTTATCATGGTTATTGGGTCTATTTTTGTTGTTACAAAAACAAGCTTTTAAATGACTATTTTCTCAACGTGTGTTTTTCAACAGTCTCACAGCAGCTGAGAATAAAGTTTCATTGGACTAATACCATTCTGTGTCCAATTTTATAAAAAGGCACATTTATTACATGTACTTTCCCCAAATTTAGAAGACTCTGAATTTAACACCTCCTACATAATTAGTTGTTGGGATAAAATATTGCTAAATCGCAGGCTGCTAAGTTTACAGCCCATGTTGATTTAGTAAATACTGTTTCCTTTCTTCAGTTTTTGTGAATGTAGTGCTTTTCAAGGTTCTGATAATGAAAACAGTTTTATTTACTGCAATATTTTAGAATGCTTTAAAAACACATGTAAATGTCAAATGTACAGTTACCCCTAAAGATGGTCCTTTTACTTAGTATTTACTCTCTTGACAAATGATTTACTGTACAAAATCAAACAATTAAATTTCCTAGCAATGTTTATTTATGTGATTGCTTCTTCTCCTTGAAAGTCAACTCTAAACTGTGTTTTCATTTCCCACAAGTAATAGTTTTAATAATAACCTATTGCTTTAAAATCATCTAGGGATGAAAATAATAGTTACATTATTCATGTATTGCTTGTAAATCTATATAGCTATTTTTTGAAGATAAAGCTTTGTTAAAATGAAAAATGGGGTCCCTTCCCATTGACACCGGTAATATTACAGTGTACTTTTCAATTGGAAAAGAATTACTGGAAAATTATATGCTGCAGTTAGAGCATGTCCCATAATCTTAAAGAAAATCTGTCACTTGAGGTTGGAGTGTTGATGATGCTCTTGGTATTAGAAAGGTATAAAATACAATTTTCTACTTGTGTATGTATTTAGAAGCTTTATTGATTATAATTATGCATAGATTATCATTAAGCTCATTATACAATATATTTTATGTCTTGAAAGAGAAGTTAGAAAGGGTACCCATGCTGCATTAGAAGGGAATTACCACACTGGTGTAGGGAGCTAAGAACAGCTCTCTAAACATGCTTGTGAGCACATTGCGAAGAAAGTGATCTTGTTTCAGGCTAGGTAGTTGGGCATTATGAGAAACTTAGAACAGGAGCCCAAGTTGCTATGGAGGACTGAGGAAAGGAATCAGGATGCATGGCAACTCTTTCACAACTAGAGCTGTCCTTGTAGGACAGTCAGGACAGCAGTGCTCTTACCCCTACTGCCTCCATGGCCTTGATGAACACCTTCTGAATGCTGGTCACAGTAACTGACAGGAGAGGGTGCGCCTGGCTGTGTTGGTGCGTTTGGAGGCCTTGGTTGTGGAAGACTGAATACAGTTTGAGAAAGGGAGTTCAACTTTGGTATGACAGAGAGTTGAATCTCTAATAGGGCAGAGGAGAGGATACTTGGTATCACGTATGGCTTGTGTGGTGTGGAGTTAATCTCTAATTCTGAGCGTTGAGAGGTGGGTGGGATATTAAAAGGAAATGCTATTATCACACAGGTAGATTTGTTATCTGGGGAATCATATTCCTGGTAAAAGGCTGTTTGGTCCCTTTTACTTTCTTGCACACAATCTCTATTACCCTTCTGCCAGGGATGATCAGCAGAGCTCTCTTAAGACATGGGCCACTTCCAGATGTGCAAGAAAAGAAGCTATGCAGGAAAACAAATCACCTGGTTTCAGTTATTCTGTTAAAACTGCACACAGTGAACCAGGACACTGAGCAGCTATTGTTATGTGAACCAGTTCAGGGACTATTAATCTATCCTCCACTTTAAACTTAACATTCTAAAACTTATTTCTAAGTAAGTTGGTTAAGTTGCTAAATTTTTTGTTCATTTTTGGAAAGGGTTTTTAGCCCAAGATTTCATTGAACTTAAGGCAGTTCTCCTGACTCAGCCTACTTGGTGCTGGGATTTCAGCTTTAAGTTGCTGAATTGAAGTGTTGTTAATATATGGGTTCTCTGCCGCATCTTAGCTGCTCAGTGGTATTGTGAATATATTCATCCTTGTAATGACATGGATTAACTGAAATGCCAGGACCACTCTTCAGAAGAAGCTTGGAAGCCATCCTAATCATGTTGCCTCCAAGAGTTCTTTTAAGTTAGAATATAGGGATTTTTTGTTTCCCATACCAGAGATTAAGGACCTCAATTATGCTTTTAAGCACTGTACCATGTGCTATTTACACCCAGCCTGAACCTATGGGTTTTTAATCTGTTTAGCAAGACTACCTCCTATGTAATATTTTAAGTATGGTTTCCTAAAATACAATATTCCTTTTTGATAACAAGCAAAAGTAACCTTAGATGAGACACAGATGAACTTTTTTTTGTGAATAGTTATGACTACAAAACTTATATAAATTGTGATTAAAAATTTATCATTTAGTATTTATATATAATTTGTGGTCTATATTACAGCACGTACTTGATTTGGGGATGGGGCTAGGTAACAATAGAGGTAAAAGACAGTTTACCAAAAACAAAACGAGGCTAGTAATAGTGTGAGAATATGAGGCAGAAGTATAGCAGGTGGCATAAAATTGCTGAAGTTTGAGTCCCTAGTCTGAACTTCTGGCTCAGAAGTCACATCCAGATACAATACTATTTAACCTTTGTTAAACTGTGGGCAATAAGATAGCTGAGACATTGGTCTGCCCTTAGGAGGCATCTGCTGTGTGTTCTTTGACATCAGCACAGTTTAAACTTTGCCTTTATTTGTATGTGATAGTTTAAAGCCTTCCAAGAGAGTCTAATGGTGCTTTTGTAAGTATCATAGAGATATTGAGTACTGCATGATTTTATCTTAAATAGTTGTATGCTTGTGCTCTGTATGTTTTGTCAAGAGGGAAGAATGTGGTGTCATATTTCAGCAATAAATACGATCATAACAATTGAGTGAAATGAAGGATTGACCACAGAGTCGTTTTTCCCTCTTGGGAGACATTAGTGCAATCATGTAGTACTGTGCTATTGGGAAAACAGCTTGTGTTTCCCTAAAGTGAAAAAGGAAAAAGCTAACATCTCAAAGGTAATTAGTGATCATTGAAACTATTTAGTATGTGAGTTGTGTTGGTTACTTTTATGTCAACTTGACATGATCTAGAATTATTTGGAAAGAGGGAATCCCAATTTAGAAAATACTTCCAAATGATTGGCCTATAGGCAAGTCTGTCAAGCATTTTCTTCATTAATGATTGATGTGGGAGAGCCTAGCCCACTGTGGTGGTCCTGCGTTGTATAAGAAAGCAGGCTAGCAAGCCATGGGAAGCAACCCAGTAAGCAGTGTTCCTCCATGGCGTCAGCATCAGTTTCTGCCTCCTGGTTCTTGTGTTCAATTCTTGCTCTGACTTCAGTGGACAATGGACTACTTGCTGTAAAATGAAATAAACCCTTTCCACTCCAAGTTGCTTTTGGTTATGGTGTATTATCATAACAATAGAAAAGTAACTAAGACATAAGTGTTGCAAAGATGTCCACTTGGCAGTCAGATGTGCATTTTAAAGGATATCAATAAAAGACCAGACAAAGAGGTACATAGGGTGAGACAAGAAGGTCTCAAACTTAGGACTTTTCATCCCAGTAGATTTGAGTAAAGCTCCCTTGCAACACTCGAATATGTTCTTGTCCACTAACCTAGATCTCTCCAAATCCTCTCCTTTGGAAGTTGATGGAATCTTTCTTATGTAAGCATGACTGATGAAATCATAGGCTATACCATGAGTGATCAACTCAACGCAACTCAACTCAACTCAACTCATTCAACTTTAGAGTAGGGGCTGAGGCCGAGAGCTCTAGTTCTCTAGTCATCATTGGCCTTCCTGATGACCAGTCCCAATCCTGAATCTATCCAGGAGTCCTCAGTCACCATTCTCCTCATTAGCCTACAAAAGACTGCTGGGTTGCAAGGATTTTATAAGCTATGTAACTGAAACCAGGGTAGGGATATAAGGTATTTCTCCTTATATCACAGCATGACAGGTTGCACTCATAAGATATGAACTCCTATCCTCACACATCTACCTCCCAAAGCTGGGTTTCAGAGTTTCATGGGTTCACTCTGCCTGGTGTAGCTTTTGCGTTCAGTTCCATTAACATGTTATCTCTTAGTCTGTCCTCGATGTGTCTGTTTTGAGTCAAATGAGCTTATACAAATCAAAGTTCATTGCAAAGATGATTTTGAGATGGGTGATAGAACACCATAACATCTTACATTCTTTGACCTTGGTCATCACTTTCCCTGTGATGTTGGCCTTACTGTGTTATCAGCCATTTGATACGTTAAGATTTAAAGAGTATTTTTGAGTGAAAATCTTGGTCACCTGTCGTAGTGTTTTATTGCTGTGAAGAGACATCACGACCATGGCAACTCTTGTAAACTAAAATGTTTAATTAGGGCTGGCTTAGTTTCAGAGGTTTAGTCCATTATTGTCATGGTGGTGTGCAGGCAGACATGGTGCTGGAGAAGGAGCTGAGAGTTCTACATCTTGATTCACAGGCAGCAGAAGTGTGACGGTGTCCCACATTGGGCATAGTTTGAGCATAGGAGACCTCAAAGCCCACCTCCACAGTGACGCACTTCCTCCAACAAAGCCACACCTCATATTAGTGCCACTCCCTACGGGAGCCATTTTCTTTCAAACTACCACACACCTATACTTTAGATAAAAGATTGCTATCTAGAATATAACTAGAACTGCAAAAGTTAAACTCTCCAAACATAAAACTACCTATTAAGAAATAGTCTAATGAAATGGACAGTTCTCAAAAAAGAAAGGAAAGAAAGAAAAACAGATAGACACAATTGTCAGTCAGTGTCTTAGTTAGGGTTTCTGTTGTTGCAGTGAAACACCGTGACCAAAAAACAAAGGGTATATTTGGCTTACACTTCCATATTGCTGTTCATCATCAAAGGAAGTTATGACAGGAACTCAAACAGGGCAGGAACTTGGGGACAGGAGCTGATGCAGAGGCCACAGAGGGGTGCTGCTTACTGGCTTGCTCTTCATAGCTTGTTCAGCTTGCTTTCTTATACAGTGCAGAACACCAGCCCAGGGATGGCACCACCCACATTGGGCTGAGCCCTCCCCTATCAATCACTAATTAAAAAAATGCCTTACAGACTTGCCTACAACTTGACCTTATGGAGACATTTTCTTTTTTTTTTTTTTTTTTTTTTTAAATTTTTTTTTTATTAAAAAATTTTTTACTCCATATACCATCCACAGGTCCCTCCTTCTCCCTCCCTCACCCCCCAACCCTCTTTCCCAAGCCACCCCGTATCCCCACATCCCCCAAATTGAGGTCTCCCATGGGGAGTCAGCAGAGCCCAGCACACTGAGCTTAGGCAGGTCCAAGCTCCTTCCCACTGCACCAAGGCCGTGCAAGGCGTCACACCACAGGCACCTGATTCCCAGAAGCATGCCAATAGACCAGGGACAGATCCTGATCCCCCTGCCTGGGTGCCCCTCAAACAGTTTGAGCCAAACAACTATCTTCCGTATCCAGAGGGCCTAGTCCAGTCCCATGGGGGCTCCACAGCCACCAGTCCACAGTTCATGGGCTTCCAGTAGTGTGGCTGGTCATCTCTGCACGTCCTCCCATCATGATCTCGATGTCCCTCGCCTGCAGAATCCCTCCTCTCTCTCATCAATTGGATTCCCGGAGCTCAGCCTGGTGCCTGGCCGTGGATCTCTGCATCTGCCTCCATCAGTCACTAGACAAAGGCTCTGTGATGACAGCTAGGTTATTTGCTAGGCTGGTCACTAGAGTAGACCGGTCCAGGCACCCTCTGGACCACTGCCAGCAGACCAAGGTGGGGTCATCCTTGTGGGTTCCTGAGAGCCTCCCCAGCACCCTGCCTGTTCCTATTCCCATGCTGTCCTCATCTATCATGGTATCTTCCTCCCCACCCTCCCATTCTGGGAGACACTTTCTTAATTGAGATTTCCTCGTCTCAGATGACTTTGGCTTGTGTCAAGTTGACATAAAATTGTCTAACACAGTATTTTAAAAAGTTTTCAACATCCTTGGCCATCAAAGGCATGTGCATTAAAACTCCTTTGAGACTCCATAACTGTAGTTAGAAGAGCTAGCATCACAAAAACAAATGATAACAAATGCTGTTGAAGATGTGGGGCAAGGAAAACCTTATTCATTGCTGGTGGGAGTGTAAATTAGTACAGCTATTAGAGAAATCAGTGTGGAGGGTCCTCAAAAACTTAAAAATAGAGCTGCTGTGTGACCCAGCTATACCATTCCCAGGCATATAGCTACAGGACTGTACATCCTACCAAGACACTTGCATATCCATGTTAATTGCTGCATTATTCACAACAGCCAAGGAATGAAACCAACCCAGATACCCATCAACAGATGAGTAGATAATAAAAGTGTGGTACATATACATAATGGAATTTTACTGCTGAAACAATGGATGAATTAGAAAAGTAAGGTGATACATATTCAGAAAGACAAATATCTTATGTTCTCTCTCATATATGTATTATATGGATCCTAGCTCTGTATGTGTGTGTGTGTGTGTGTGTGTGTGTGTGTGTGTGTGTGTGTGTGGTGATGTATTCTGTCCCCCAATATACTGTGTCTTCCAATAAAATAAAACTTGCCTGGAGATCAGAGGAAAAAGTCAGCCACTATATAGAAGTCAGGCAATGGTAAATTAAAACACGCTTTTAATCTTATCACTTGGGAGGCAGGGATCTGTCTGGATCTCTGTGAGTTCAAGGCCACACTGGGAACAGAGCCAGGCGGGTGGTACACGCCTTAAATTCCAACACTAGTTAACCATGGAGGTCTGGAGGTCTGTACAGACAGGAAGTGACAGAGCTAGGCAGAAAGAAGAAGTGATGTAGCTGGACAGAGACAGCAGATCAGATGGCAGAACAGCAAGGCATATAGGCGTGGGCAGACAGGAAGTAGCTGGTATTTGGAAGCTGCGGAGTTGGTGAGGTGAGGTTAGCTGTGACTTTCCCTATTTCCCTGATCTCTCAGGTTTTCACCCCTATATCTTGCTCCATGTTTTTTATTTAACAAAACCGTTCGTGTGTGTGTGTGTGTGTGTGTGTGTGTGTGTGTGTGTGTGTGTTTGTATGTATGTGTGTATGTGTCTGTGTGATGGGGGCAGTCCTAGCTATGAAACTAGAAAAGGGACCACAAACAGTATTGAGGCAGGAGGAGAGAGGATATGAGACAAGTGGAATAAAATCAGTAAGGAGGCTACTGTGGTTGGTGGAAGAGTATAAATCAGGCAGGGGATAAGAGTGAAAAGGGAGAGAAGAGAGTCAACCCCAAAACAGTTTTGTTTGGAAACACAAAATGAAACCTAATACTTTGTATTGGCATAAATAAATGTCTGAATTTTATCTGGGCTTTGTAGTTGTATTTGTTGGGAACATTGATTTGAATAACGTCACCCATCATCATTGGTAATGGAAACTTCTCTCCCCATTCTTGCCCACTCCTTCCTCTTCAATGGTAGGAGGTGCACCTTCTAGTAAGGTACAATTCTGTTAACTGTCTGCAGATGTCCCTTAGTCAAAACGTCTCCCTTCTTTTATGGTCTTCTGGTAAGCTCTAACCTTGCTAGCATTCTGCTGAACATAACCTATTTTTCATTGCCTATGCCTGTGGCTACTTTAGCCAAAGTGAAGTCTCTGAAGGCAGAGGTCCTATCCACTCACTTTTTTATCCATGGTGGCCCCAACTCCTTGCACTCTTCAGAGCAGAATCTGAAGGAGCAGTTGGCTTCTTGACTACTCTGTACTGTGGTAGCATTGTTCTCCATTTTCCATTATTCCTCTCAGGTTTAGTGATGATGTAAGGTTGTTCTTGACCCCTGCTAACCCAAGATTAGCATGTGAAGTGAGTTGGCCTGTGGCAGTCTTTGAACCTATGGTTTATCTAACCTGTGATCAGAAAGCTAGCAGGTAGACCTCACCCAACCCTGGGATACTCTGTTCTATCATGCAGATATGTGGAGTTGTAAATAGAGGTATGCCTTAGTGTTCTAAGATGCTCCATCTTAATCTTAGCTCACTCAAACCTTTTAAAGTTTTGCTCACTCATTCTCTGTCTGCCTTGCAGTTCTTCTGTTTATAACTCTGATGGCTGTCTTACTTATTTGCTATCCTGTATTTGCGACTTCTCTCTGCTCAGGATGTCCTTTTTCTCCACTCTTCCATAGTCCCCCTGTAGGCTGACTTGTGTTCATTCCTCAGATGTCAGTCAATGTCCCCCTGCCAAAATGAGCCACTTTGTCATGCTATCATTTTGGCTCCTCATCTGAACTGTTGCTTTATAATTTGATCATTCCCATGTCTGCTCTCTTCCATGAGAAAGTGAAACCCTTAAGGGCAAGGATCCTCTTTGTCTTCAATATCCATATTGGCTGGCACCGTATCTGTGTTGTAGTGAGGTGGTAAATAAGTGTTTTTCTATGGATAATCACATCTTTGGGTTGGCAACCTTAACACAGATTACATTTTCTCTAAGCCACAAAACCTTGAAAAATTAGGCTCATTTTTTTTAAATCACATTTTATTTGTTAACTGTTAGACAAAACAATGAATTGTTGATTTTCTTTAGGCAATATTTTACTAAGCATTAGGTGGCAGTAGTGTGTTAGACTTGACTTTACCTTTGGATTTTTTTGTTTTTTCTTTAAGCTTTCATAATCTTAATGTGGTACAAAAGTATAAAGAACACCTTTGGAGTACTTCCATATATAACGTTTTGTAACATAATCTTATTTGAAGCAAGTAAACTTCATAGAAACAAAGAAAACAAGATACAGCCATGTTAATCAATGAGTATCCCTCTCTAAACTGTACTCATGTTGATTAGAGAATCAGTCCTCCATTGTCTTGGCAGCCCTTCCTCACCAACTGTTTGATGGCTGCTTTATGATAACTGTGATTGCAATAATGAAACCCAGAAGTGATCTTGGAGGATGTGTGTTTTCTTAACGTCCTAAGAAGCTTCAAGTGTTCTAGTTGTACTCTGAGTCTCTATCCATATTCAGGTCACCTATCTTGTTTATTGAGTTTCATTTTAGGTGTATTTCTTTTATCATTGAGTGGAAAGGATTAAGTATTGTCACCAGCACTCAAGTCTTAGGTGTTTAATCCCACATCAAGTTTAAATATATATGTATTAAAATGCTAGTGCTTATTATGTACATTTAATTTTCATGATAGCTTCCTAAGGCCTGTAAGTAATCAGAATCTGATTATAATCTGATTATATAGTTGGAAATCATATTTAAGGAAACTATACATTTTAGCTCCACAAAAACATTTCTTCAAAGAAAAGAAATAGGAAGGTATTTAGAGCTGATTCAGATGAGAAAGGCAGAATTCATCTGCCACATTTCTCTTCTTTACTTTTCTCTCTCAAGGGTGGAGCACTTGGGGGAATTCAAGCCAGTGTGCTCATTTCACTAATATGGCAGAATGATCAATTAATAGAAGAAGAGCAGGAGAGCGTGGACAGAGCACACCACCTAATTAGTACCGAATGCCTTGGTGGCCACCAAGAGCTGCAGGTTGCTATAGGAGAGCAGCACGGGGTGGGGGGAGTGTCACTGTCTGTATGTCACCACTCTTTACTTTGCAAGGATGACATTATCTCGGTGTCAGTTGTCCAAGTCCTTAATTATGCAAAAACCAAAACAGAAGTCTTTCCCAAACCTAGAGAACAGGTAGAGTCAGCAGTGTTCTAGTGATGATCATTGGAGGAGACTGGAGGTCAGGGTTCACTTCTAAATTTTAAATGTAGCTGTTCAAAGTGTATTGCAGAGGTCAGTCTTCTCCTTCCTAGTTTCCCCTTATTGTGTATTTAGTTCCTGCAAACCCACCTCTTAATGCTTCTTTTGAAAAACATTCATGCTGGGCAGTGGTGGCGCACACCTTTAATCCCAGCACTTGGGAGGCAGAGCCAGGTGGATCTCTGTGAGTTCTGAGTTTGAGGCCAGCCTGGTCTACAGAGTGAGATCCAGGACAGGCATCAAAACCCCACAGAGAAACCCTGTCTCAACAAACAAAAAAAGAAAAGAAAGAAAGAAAGAAAAAGAAAGAAAGAAAGAAAGAAAGAAAGAAAGAAAGAAAGAAAGAAAGAAAGAAAGAAAGACATTCACACCATGACTGTTGCAAACTTTGTTTTCTTCAGACCCTTCCCTCTTTTTTCCTGACATGTCCATTTCCACTTTCAATCCTCTTCCCTTTTCTTTAAAGGCCACCTTCTCTTTCTCTTCCTTTGCTTGCTTTTCCTGCTTGTCCCACCCCCACTTCCTCTTAATCTCTCTCTCTTCTTTTATCTTCCTCTTTTACTCCTTGCTAGAGCTACCAGTAATTAATCTCAAACAAAGACTCTAATTTGGCCCTAAAGGCTGCTAATGTTCTACTGATGTGTTGCCAAAGTTCTAAAATCTGTCAAATAGACCAAGTAGTGTCTTAAACATTCTTGGTGTTAAGATGGCTTTTTGGGAGTCTGGATTCAGCAGAGGTCCTAGCAGCCAAGGGGATATGGATATATACATATATATATATATATATATATATATATATATATACACACCTTTGTTCACTTATCTGTCAGCCATGTCATTGCACAGGAGCCTCACTCTAAGGCTCATTCTGTGGGCTGTGGGAGAATGGTAGATGTCAGATTCTGTTAGAATTAAAATCAAAATGCTATTCATAATAATCCCTTAGTAAGGGCTGCCTGCGTGTTTCACAGGCCGAGTGTAGGACATGTCCACACAAAACAACTCATCTCAACGGGGATAAGAGAGTTTATTCTGGAGCCAAATTGAATAACCCAGGAACACAGACTTAGCTACCCTAAAGGTTATTTACCTCTTAGCCTTTTGCTTGGTGGAAACTAGGGTTTTGTTAAGTTAATACATTCCAAAAGATTTTCATCTGTCAGTTACAGGATGTTAAGTCTGAGGCAGGGTTGAGCAAGGAATGTCTGATTTTTTTAGAGAGCTAATGGTAGCCCATGGTAAATTGTGATTAGGTTCTAGACCTGCAACATTCCAACCTCTCCATAATCATTGAAGTTCTAAACATTTAACTAGCCTTGCAGAAGGTTCAGTCTGAAAGTGCAGCTTCTTTCTGGGAATGTTCCTTCACAAGCAGCATATGGTATTGGCTGTAGACAGATATTCGTATCTATCTTAGTTAGGTTTCTATTGCTGTGAAGAAACACCATGACCACAGCAACTCTTACAATGGAAAACATTTCATTGGTGGCTTATAGTTTAGAGGTATAGTCCATTATCATCATGGCAGGATATGACTGCATGTGGGCAGACATGGTGCTGGAGAAGGAGCTGAGAGTGGAGAAGGAGCTACATCTTGATCCCACAGGCTACAAGAAGTGAATTGAGACACTGGGGGTGACTTGAGCATATATGAGACCTCAAAGCCCACCCCCACAGTGATACACTTCCTCCAACAAGGCCACACCTCCTAATAGTGCCACTCCCTATGAGCTTATGGGGACCAATTACATTCAAACTATCACAACATATATTTATATATATGCAAACATATATATAATATATGTGTACATAAATACACACATAAACATACATATGTATATATATGTATATATACACAAAGCACACACACACACACACACACACATATATATATATATATATATATATACACATATATATATATACCTTTAAGCTCTCAGTTATTCTCAGTGTTCCCAAAGGAACTGAGAAAGGTATGATTTTATAGATACTTACAAATCACAGGTCTTCTTTTTGGTTAATTAGTATATACATGCTTGCTTGTATGTGTGTGTGTATCTGTGCTTGTGTCTGTGCGTGTGTCTCTTTGTGTGTATGGGTGCCTGTGTGTGTCTATGTGTCTGGGTGATTCATGTCCTGAGTAGGCAAATCTGCAAAGACACAAAGTAAACTAGTAGTTGCTGGGGCAGGGGGTGGGAGGGTGGGGGGCAGGGTTAACAGGAATGAGAATGACTATGAATGAGCACAGGTTTTCTTTAGATGTGATAAAGATGTTCTGATGCTAATAGTGATAGTGTACAGCTCTGTTAAACATCTTTAAAAAGAACAATGAATTGGACGACTTAAAGGGTAAGCCATAAGGTTACCCTTCATAAGGTGAATTATACCTCAATAAAACAAGTTCGGCCCATACTCTAAGGCTTAGTGGTTTAGCAGAAAACAAGAAATACTAGTGTATAGCCAGGCCTGGTGGTATACTCCTATGATCCCAGCACTTAGGAGGTGGAAGCAGGAGGATTAGGAATTCAAAGCCAGCTTGGACTATATGACAACATGTCTCAAACACAAAAATAAAAAATAAGGCAAATTCATACCTGATTTTTATAAGTAAAAATAGTGCTACTCTTCATTTTTATTATTATTTTTTGTGTGTGCATCTTGTCTTTGAAGCAGTATCTTGCCATGTCATACAATCTGGCTTTGAATTCATGATCCTCCCATCTCAGCATCTGAGGAGCTGGGATTGTAGTCACCACACCTATCAACTTTAATTACTTCTCCTAAGTGCACAAATGATAATAAGCTGGGCCCTGCCCTGGAGGATTACTTATAATCAAGCCACTTGACCACAAAGCAGTATTTCAAGTTCTTTCTCATTTCAATAACATATTTTCTCAATCAGCTTTTGCACATGAAAACCTAAAGTTCTGTCTAAAATGTGTACAAATTATGTTACTAAAGACACTCAATTCATCACCTTTCAAAAATGTGTAGAAAAATACATACTTTGGGAGAAGTTGAGATGGGGACAAACTGGTGAAAATGTGTTCAGGAGAAAAGGGTGTTCTTCCCTGTCTTAGGAGTTTTTTCCTTTTGATGATGAGTTGCTAAATTTTAGAGTAATAATTGTGATTCTGTATGTTGTGGTTATCCAAGAAGAGGTCCCCTCCCCCTTACTAGTTTGTAAATATATGAGGGTAGTAGTCATTACCAGTTATAGCAGAATGAGGATAGTCATTGATAGTTACAGCAGAATGAGGGAGATGTGTAGTAGAAAAAGTTCTGATTGGACCTCAAGAACAGACAAGGCAACCCCATACCCATTTCCGGCTTTCCCTCGACTTGTCAGCTTTGACTCCTCTGTAGGAGTGTGATGGAAGTGTGCTGCATTGCAGAACAACAGAAGGAGGCCCTAATCTTCTCATCTGGCTCTCACTAAGAGAAAGAGCACTTGTCTTCGTACTTCTAGAAACCTTGAAGACCCTGTGATAAGGCTCCTCAGATGCATGGTCTTCATCCTTTGAGGCACATTTAATCCTTGTTGTTACATTGTAATTTTTAAATTTCGCTTTGTTTTGTGGAGTGACAAGCATAGTTGTCATATAAGTGGGGTCTGGGAAACAAGCAGGTTTCTTACCTTTTTCAAACATGGACGGAAAGTTTGGCCTTAAAAAGCAGCACTGTCTCCCCCAAGCCCCAGCAGATGATCAGAACTGTAGTTAAGTGTACTTTAATGCCTATGGCCTCTAGGTCAGGAAGGTGTTTATAAAACTGCTGAAGATTAAGAATCTAGCCGGGCGGTGGTGGCGCACGCCTTTAATCCCAGCACTCGGGAGGCAGAGGCAGGCGGATCTCTGTGAGTTCGAGGCCAGCCTGGTCTCCAAAGCGAGTTCCAGGAAAGGCACAAAGCTACACAGAGAAACCCTGTCTCAAAAAAAACCAAAAAAAAAAAAAAAAAAAAAGAATCTATTGTATTCATAAAATTTTCCGATTGCTCCTAATGCTATGCTAATGCTTTAGTAAGGTGAAGCAGTTCTTTATGAGAAAAACTGTTGAGGATGCTATTGTGATTGATAGATACTAGAGTCCGATTTACTCATGCAAATTGCCTTCCTATCTTCTTAGCCTTACTCTTCACTTTCATTTCTCAATGGATACCCAAAGGGATGAGCTTTTACTATCTTCAGAGATAAATGCCTCAAAATACTAGGATAAGTGTTTCATCATAGCAATACCTTAACTAGGACACCACCCAACTGTTTTTTTCTCCAAGATGGATACAGTATATGATGGATATGACCTGTAAGTACAATGTGGCAAAGCCCCATTATGACCACTGTTGAGTCCCATATGTGACCACTGGGTGAAGTACTGTCTCTTATCATATTTTTTCATGTTCTCAGCTAATTGGAAGAGCACAGTAATTACTTGATCACTAGGGACCAGACACAAAGGAGCAAAACTGACTTAAACTAAATGCATTCTTCATCTCATCTGAAATGCTAACTAAATCAGCAAATTTCAAATTTGGGGCTTTTGTGGGAAGTATTACACATACAATTTAAGTTTAAAATTATTTAGTTGTGCAAATTATTTATTTGAGCAAGAGATACTGTATTGATTTCTACCCAGACAGTGGCCAATAGAAAAAGGTCATTTGGAATTAATATCCACTGATGTTTTATTAAATGTATTATTAAAATATTGTTTTATTAAAATATCTTGAAATTCCTAGAATTTTTATACTATATTTTATTATGCTAGTTTCATAACTTATACCTCATTGTCATGTATAGTTGAAAATATTTGCCCCAGTAGATACCATTACAGTATTGAGTAGCTGCAGCCTGTTGTGAATTATACTATCCTTCTTTTAAAATAGTAAGAAAAATCGATAGGTTAAAATACCATCAGCAGCATATAGTTTAGAGTTCAATAGCTTCTTCATTAGTGAAATGAGTTGGTATAAACAATTTAATTATGAGGTTGGCATTTATAATTAACAAACAAAAAGTTCAAATATCAAAAACTTCCTGCCTTACAATCACAATATGATTTTCACTCTGGTGTCCTAAGTTAACATAATTGGGGGGGGGGCGCTCATTCAACATTTATTGGTCTTTTAAAATATGTATATACATTCTTGGTAGGATGTGCTTGTCACAAAACTTTAATGACAGCACCCATTCGATGACTTGTCCTTAAGTTACGTGTTTTAAGCAGTAGAGACTGACTGCTCTTCTCAGCCTTCTCTGTGCTCACAGCCTGGAGAGTGTGGTGTGACTCTAGAGTTCTCAGAAGGTTTACAGTGGGGCACACTCTCAGCCTGAGGACTGTGGTGTGACTCTTGAGTTCTCAGAAGGTTTACAGTGGGGCATACTCACAGCCTGGGGACTGTGGGGTGACTGGAGTTCTTGTGAGGTTTGCAATGGACACTCTCAAAGCCTAGGGCGTATGGTGTAATTCTGGAGTTCTCTGAAGGTTTGTGAAGGGCACACTCACTGCAAGTGTGGTGAGGCTCTGAAGTCTCTGAAGGTTTGTGAAGGGCACACTCACAGCCTGAGGAGTGTGGTGAGATGCTGGAGTTCTCTGAAGGTTTGTGAAGGGCACACTTACAGCCTGAGGAGTGTGGTGAGATGCTGGAGTTCTCTGAAGGTTTGTGAAGGGCACACTCACAGCCTGAGGAGTGTGGTGAGATGCTAGAGTTCTCTGAAGGTTTGTGATGGGCCCCAAGAAGTGGTATTTCTCCAGAGCTCTCAGACCATGTCAGTTCTGCAGATCTGAGGACAACATTCTGATGAGCACTGGGGTGACATTGTGACAATCACTTCTGACTTAGGGATTGAGAAAGTACTTTGTATGTGGATAGACTCCAAGTTCAGAACAAAATATTCTGCATCTAACAACCCATTGCCATAGACTAATAGGAATGGAAATTTCACAATAAAGTGTGACTTAGCAGTCAGAAAACAGACAATGAACATTTCTGGTAAAAGACTACATTACTGTCTTTGTAATCTTTTGTAGTATACTGAAGGATCCTCTGTATATCAAAACAGTTTCCTATTTGTGCTCATGTTTCTTATCTGGAGGTGGCACAGGAACTGAAGAGTCTAAGTTCCTTCTGTAATGGAAAATTTTCCCCGGTTGTGAGGAAATTATTGGAAAGTTGTTGCTGTCATGCCATTTGAGAATAGTGAAATATGCAGTTGGCTGAGACTTTAGAAACAGACACCTTTGTACTGATAGGATGGAGAATCCCAAAGACACAGGTGTGGTGGCTCAGGACTGTAATCTCAGGACTTTGCTTCCTCAAGGAGGAGAGTTGCTAAGTGTCATGTCAGCCTGAACTATGTGGTGAGTTGGGTTCCAGGGCAGCCTTGGCTACATTATAAGCCCTTGTCTCAAGAAAGTTTTTCTTAAAGGATCAAAAAAGATGGTATCAGTATTTTTACTGTTGTACTATTGTGATATTTAATGTGCTTTGGATTTCTATTAAGTAACACTTAAAAAAAAAAAAAAAAACCAAACATTTATGTGGAGAGGGAGCCCTGAGCGTGTGAAGGCCTGAGTAAATTTATGCTGTGGGTACAGGCACAGCCATGTCAGGAACCTAGCCTCAGACCCATGAGAAATGGCAAAGCCTTCATCTGTCCTGGGGTAAGGCCTAGAGGGCATAGCAAAGCTCTCCTCTGGTCTGACCGTGGTGACAGTGTGTGTAGAAATGCCCACTGTGGCTGTCTCCCTCTGGGTATCTACAGCCTGAAGACTGCCCCCCTTCCAAAGACTGCCTCTGAGATTAGCCAGACCTTCTTCCTGAGCCCTCTGATACCAAACCCTACCTCCTTGTTCTCTGACGGAATGACCCCCTCATTGCTCAGCTGTATGTAATAACCCCGTCGCCCTGTTCTACTCAGTATACTAAACACACTGAGTTTCTGAGCTGCTGCAGTTTCTCCATTGAGAGCCCAGTCCACCCGAGCTCAGCTTTCTGTATGGGTGTCCTTCTGTTTGTCTTTTCTTCATTCCTTTGTGGTCCCCAGTGAAGTCAAGGCCCCAGGGCTTTGCACAAAGCATGTTTATGTACTTATTGTGTGCTTGCAGGGAATGTGCCATTTCTTACTGGAACTGGCACATGCACTCAAAAGTAAAGCTATTTCCATAAACTATTTGTAATTTACTAATTTTAATTCAGACTAGGCTTTTCATTAACATTCTGTGATTTTCTTGTACTTTTCTATTTTTATTTTACTGTTTTACTTTTTGCTTTGTGCTGAGCCCAGGCTGGCCTCGAACTCTCAGCCAGCTTCCTTCCTTATCCTCCTCTGTGCTAGGACTACAGGTGTGATCCACCACACTCAGCCAGTTTTCCCTTTTTTAGAATAGAAGAATTTTCTAACTTTTCTTTCCCATCTTATAATATTTGCAAAATTCTTTTTTTAAAATTCAGACATTTCTGAAAAAAATTTCTTTTGAGACATGGCCAGTTTTCAGTGAAAAGCGGAACAGCTCTCATATGTTTGTTTTTGTTTAGCTTCAGTACTGTTACTAGCACCCAAAACATACAGAACATCTTCATTCTTAGGAAGACGTCCCTTCTGCCCCTTCCCTCAATTCCTACCACCCTTTCCTACCTAGAAACGTTATTTTTGTCACCACAGGACACATTTGTCAAATTTTTATCTCATATGAGTTTAATCCTGTAGCATGTGTTATATGTTTGAATGTGCTCCTTTTGTTCAAAGAAATGCTTTATATATTCATTTTGTGTTTCTGAATATATCATAGCTTTTAACTGTTCAATTGTATTTTATAAGGGTTTAATAACATTTATTAATCCATACTCTCTTTGATAGGCATGTGTGGGTTCTAGGTTTTGGTTTTTTTTTTTTT